>CM076581.1:323487586-323644741 GCA_034641835.2 Pinus albicaulis | reverse complement strand
TCGGTGTTTGTAACTGTTTTGGCTCTGTTGCTCCTGCCTGCTGCCCTGGTGCTCCTGCCGTCCGCCCTGGTGCTCCTGCCATCCACGCTCATCGACTGCTGCGTCGGGCATGTTATGCTCGAAATTTTTTTCTGCTCCGAGTTAAAAAAATGTATGAAAATTTTGTGGTTTATGAAAAACGTAGTAAAATGTATTTTTGTGTTGTGTGCGTCGGGTATGTTACGCTCGAAAATTTTTTGTGCTCCGAGTTAAAAAAATGTATTAAAATTGTGTTGTGTATGAAAAATGTATAAAAATTTATTTTTTTGTTGTGTAGTGTAATGTATTAACTCTGTAGTGAATGTAATGGTTAATGGACTTCATAATCATGCAGTGAACTTGTCACAAACCCAATAGGTCTTGGACTCAAGTGCTCATCGTTTGCATTACTTGCTGCAATAGTTCAACAAGGAATCACCCCCCCATGTGGGCAAATTTTCATCATCTACAAACTATGTGTAACCTATTTCCAAGGAGGCTAAAGTAATGAAGGCAATGGCCTCCACCATATATAGTTTTATCAAGCGAATTTACCTACGCTGGAATTCCGATGACAGTGAGGACAATGTAGCCCTCCTGTACAACTATAGTATGCTTACCCCACATACTATACACTTCAAATTTCACCCCCCAAGTTACACTAAAGACCAGTACAAAAGGCGTTCTATTAAGCTATGTCACTGTGTAAGGAAAAAACTTAGGCAAATTGCACAGCTAACCATGGTGATCTGTTATGCAACTGCGACAAGAATTGAATGCAGCCCTTGTTGGCAGTTCTAGATATAGTAGAAGAGCAACATTTGTTCTTCAGCCACTTTCATAGCAGTAGGTGATTAATATGCGTAGAGACTATGGATGCAGGAGATGTAGTAGAATCCCATGTAAAATTCTTATTACAACAGTTATTCTTCAAAAGATTATATATATAGTTCATTGATACTGCGTGTTACAGGTGGTTGGCTTCAGAATTTTTAAGGTGGCAAGATTCACTTGCTATCTCACTGTCTGTATGCAAAGAAATTCAAATTTTAAGCATAGAAGTCCATTCATCAAGAGCCCACTGTAAGTAGGCAGGTTTCCTATTGCATAGTCTTCTAAAAGAAACACATATTATTATCGTTACCAGATCACCATAAATCTTCTTAACATGACCCTGATCTTACGGTGTTTGGTTCTATGAACATAATGTCCCTAGTTCTCCTCCCATCCTTTGATAGTCTGTCGTTAATGCAGCAAAATAAAAGGACCAAAAAACAAAAACTTAGTAATTATGTACGGAAAAACTTTTATGAATAGAAATTTGTTTTGTTTGGTTCTGTGAACATAATGTCCCTAGTTCTCCTCCCATCCTTTGATAGTCTGCCATTAATGCAGCAAAATAAAAGGACCAAAAAAAAGAAACTCAGTAATTATGTATGGAAAAACTATTATGAATAGAAATTTGTTTTGTGTACATGTGTTCCATCCTCTCAGCATTTCCATCGATTATCATGTTAGCACTTTGTAACAATGCTTCTAGATGACTCTGTGAGATCCACAACATTTTGATGTGGTAGCATCTGAGATCTCAACTCTGTAAAATTTTGAATTTGTGTCTTCTTTGAATTTTGTTAGCATGGTGTTGGCATAGTGTTGTATAAGAAGGAAGAAAAATGCTTATTTGAAATTTTGATAGTAGAGGTTTCAATATATTTAAAATATTAAAAGGTATTTTTTTAATGAATAATATTAATTTATATAATGATTGGAGTAAAATTAAAATTATTCAACAGTTTTTATATTATCATTCACAACAGTTCATTATATACATATTTTATTGTTAATTTTATTTATAAACAATAAAATAATAATTATTTTGAAATTAAATACTTTTTTAATTATTATTTCGAAAAATTAAAAAATATTTGTTGTACTTTAAGAAGTAAGAGATTAGTCTGAATTTTTTACTATTTTGTTTTTATGTTTAAAAAACAAGAAGAGTTTTCATAGATCAAATGTGAGTATATGATAGATAATATAAGAGAAATTGTTTTTTCATTTTCAACTCTTTGAGTGTGGCAAATGTATCAAATGCTTCCATCTCACATTATTTTGGGAACTGACCAATAGTCTTGAACTAATATTATTTTTAATATTATCAATATAATGCAAAATGATTTCTTACATTATACCTAATCATCTAGCCAAAAACTAACATCAAGGATGCTACTTTATCTTAAAGTTTAGAAACCTTGGTAATCTTACTAGTCCCTAATATGCAAATTGTGATATTTTTGTAGAAATATTTATATTTCCAATGATTTTATATTAGTTGAGATAACATTTTTGGCCATTTTTAAGGTAAAATAATGGTTTACTATAAAATTTTGGCAAATCACTTTAGAAAAAAATGAAATTGGCTAATATTTTTTTGGAAAAAGCATGGAAAACTAGCCCACCTACTAATATTAGCCCCTAAAATTTTTCCTGATGTCATCTCCTCTTAAGCCAAAGGTGGGGGCTTTGGCTATAGTTAAAATAAATTTTTGTGAACCTCTTGGCTTCGATGTGGTTCAACTTCCTTCTCATACATAAAATGCCTAGTCATAACCAAGTTTTCAATGGGCTAAAGGCTTGCTTCAATAGGAAGATGTGAGAGGGAGTAGTTTGAGAGGGAGGGAAACTCGTTCTACCTCTAGAAACTCTCTTTGGAGACTCCCAGCTACTCACACTCTTGCCTGCAACATGCACTGACTAACTGGGTTGCATAGCACTACCACTAGGGAACTTGTTCTTGCCTCTTTTGTTGGAAATATTTGCCTCCCTTCTTGACTGGAATGTTGGAAACCTGCTCTGTCTTGAAACCCTTTATTGGATTATCTATAGCTAGAACTGCACCTACACTCTGCAACTAGCCAAAAAACAAATTTGAAATATTTGACTAATTTTTTATATGATTGAAATTCAAAAACAGATGATTTTCTCCATGCTAGATGCAGTCCTACCTAATAAAATGTGTAGTACTGATTTTGGGAAACTCGTTCTACCTCTAGAAACTCTCTTTGGAGACTACCAGCTACTCGCACTCTTGCCTGCAACATGCACTGACTAATTGGGTTGCATAGAACTACCACTAGGGAACTTGTTCTTGCCTCTTTTGTTGGAAATATTTGCCTCCCTTCTTGATTGGAATGTTGGAAACTTGCTCTATCTTGAAACCCCTTCTTAGAGTCTCTCTCCAGCTAGAATTGACCTACACTCTACAACTAGCCAAAAAACAGATTTGAAATATTTGACTAATTTTTTATATTTAATTGAAATTCAAAAATAGATGGTTTCCTCAAGTTTTAATTGTTTAAAATATGATTGTTTGAGCAACTCTTTCTCTGGGATACAAGGAGGCTGAAAGATTTTTTTTCTTGTATTTGAAGCTCTCCATTATTATATCAAAGGATTTTTTGCTTACATATATTTTTATGTTCTTTGCCATAGTAATGTCACAGTGTATGAAGTTTTAAATTTTTATTATTATTTTTATTATATGTTGGATGTGATTTTGATTGAAAATGCTTCTTTTTTATTTATTAATTAAAAAAAAATTATTAGAAAAATTATTGCTTTAAGCCTTGGAATTTACAATCAAAAATAGAAAATGTATTTATATCTAAACAATTTATGAAAAGTTTAATATTGTTTCATTTTCTCTACCATGTCCTTTTTACATATATCTAGAATAATATTATTTGTAGTTTCCGGTTTTTTGTAACATTTTACTACCATAATCAAAATATATAGAAATAATAATCTAACATTATGATATCTTGAAATGGAGCTAGCCAACTCAAATATAGTATTGCAAATCCCTGGCTAAGTTAGATGAGGAGGCTATGTATTACTTAGTATTGTATCCATATTGGGGTTGCAAGTTCTATGGGTTCAAAAGAACACTTGCAAACAATTTGTTTTCCATATGACCTCTCTTTTTCATAGATAAATTTCATTCTTTTAGCCATTATGGATTTGAGAAAAATACATCCTCATAGGCCAATAAAAAGCTTTAACAATGAATTAAACATGAACAACTATTAAATATGGGTAACCAAGCAGCATCAAAACAAACAACTAAATCACCAAGGCTAGTAGTGATAAATAATAAACATTCTAGAATACTTCAAGATTCCATGTAAATAATTTTTTACCTAAAATCACTAGATGGTGAGGCCCACAACAACAACTGCAAAAGCAATGCAATATAACCAATCAAACTACATCAACAAAACATATGGTCTTGAATGAGGTTTTGGACAATAGGAAATGTAAGAAATATAAAAACATAATGAAACACAACGTAAGGAATAGAGAACATAATGAAACACACACATACATATCTCTAGACAATCAACACAATTATTTTCCTAGGAAATCCTTATATGGGAGACAAGCAACCCTAAAAAGTAATGATGCTCTAGACTCCTTTTTCCCTAGGAAATACTTATGGGAGAAAAACAACACTAAAATGTAAACATGCTCTACTCTCTCTTTTCTAGTATGGAAAATATGTGAGTACAAAGAAAGAGGTAATCTCTCTAGAGTTAGCTAAGACTTTTAGCGTGTAAGGTTGCTATAAAAACTTAACTTCATACATTTTTCTCTCTAACTTCACACTCCTACTTGTATTTTCAACTATGGAACAAAATACAATAACACAAAATGGAACTCTTATTCCTCCTAGTGGCCAAGTATTTAACATGTAGTGTGATAGCCAACTAGGTGTAAGATTTGACTCTGTCAACCATTAACGAGGTTTGTGATTTTAGACCTTTTAGAGTCCAGTGTTAAAATTCCACATGTAGCTAGCTTGCCATGCATGAGTAATGGGGCTAAAATGTCATTCTCTCGTACCATGGTGGTCAACATGATAGGTCAACTTACTAAAGGCATAAATTTTGAATGAACTTCATTTGATGTTTTTCTTGCACCATTGGATATGTCTTTAAGTGTAGAATAATGGTCAAGATTTTGGTGCAAGGGATAATCTTTTGACCCCCATAAATGTCATTTAATACCTCAAAATGAATCCAAAAGGTTTTAGATCCCAATTCTCCACCCACAATTAAAATGACCCTACAAGTTGATTCTTTCAGTTTTTTCACTCTATAAGCATCAAAATATATGACAAATAATATAATTATCCAATCTAGATCATTATTTAATAATTTGTTAAAATTATGAGTAAGATATGTACATCATGGAAATTAAATAAATAGCGTTAATTCATTGAACACCCTTGTACATGTTCCTTGTTGATACTTTGAAAGTAATACGTTTTGAAAAATAATCTGTTTATGGATTCTATTTTCCACATTCTCTCAACCATATCAAAAACCTTCTTATAATATTTGAAACCTAAGGTCTTTCCCATACCAAAGTATGTTCTTTTAAAACATGTTTTCTTGGTGATATGGTTGATTTAGAAATGATTGAGAGAGTGAAATTCCTCATTTAATACATGTACAATATGTTTGGTTCATGCCACTAAGCCAAGAATTTTAAATTCAACTGAATTTTAATATAACCAACTAAATCTTGCAAAAAAAGAATAAAACAATTTCTGTTAGGGTTGTGGATTCAGGCATTGAAACAACACACCATGATATTTCAAATTTAAAAGTAATGGTTTGAGTCCTAGGTAGCCTAGAATACTATTTGTTTTCAAAATAAGGATGCACTCCCATTTGATTCTCATGATTAGGTTGTAATCATGAGGCTCTCGCTCAAGAGTGGACCTTCCCAAAAACTTGTGACGTCTTGTCACAAACAAAACCATAAAACTGAAAAACACATGATGCAAGAAACATAGCTCGCTGACATATCATTTTTCTCATTCAAAGAAAAAAAATTCACATCATGTGAATATCTCTATGTACTCTTACATATTGGTGTAAAAAACCATCAACCAAACAGAATTCTACAAAACATGCCTCTTCAAACAACTGACTCTCAAGTCAAATAATAGCTCATGTACAAATTTCCATATTTGTTGCATTTAAGTGTGTCAACATAACTCTACTTTAAATATCTTGCTTCATGCAACATGCACCATACTTTGAATTTTCAAAGAAATTCATGAAACAACAAAATACATTCAAGGCCTTAATTAAATAAGAAATCTAACCATCTATTAGCAAACCATTTCAATGGCGCTTGTTTTAGTTGCACTTCATGATCATGTGAATCATCTTGACCTTCATCGATTATGGAATCCTCTTGTCCATTCTTGCCGTTATCTCTTTCCACCTTCTTCAAATGTTGTGGATGACTTGTTGGATACAAAGTCCAACACTTGTCTACAAGGTGACCTTTCTTATGGCCATGAGTAATAAACAATTGCATCTTATTTTCAACATCATTTTCCTTGTCCAATGGGCCTTTGATTTTTTGCCTCATTTATTTAGAAAGTTTCAATGTGCATGGATATCTTCTTCCAACATCTATAAACATTATGGTTATTCAAACCACAAAAGTAACATGTGCAAGTTCTTTTCTATATCTTATGTGAATATTTACCATGTTTATCATAATCGAAAGCAATTTGATTAAAGGAAAATTTATACCTTGAACATTCACCATTGTCACCTTCTTGAGGAGGTGAATTTGATGAGGTAGTGGCTCTCCTCTGAATACTAGAAATGAATTCAATGACTAGATAGAGCTTTCAACATCCTCTTCTTTTACATTCTCATTAGCTGCATGTTTATTAACATCTTCTTCCAAAGTGGGTGTCAAACTTTTCCATTCATCATAAACACAAACCTCACAAGCTTGAGGTATTGAACATGAAATAAAATTTCGTCTTGGAACAGCTTCATGTGGCTCCTTGGCTTTCGAGCATTCTCCATCATGTTTTCCATAACCAAGACCCAAATAATTAGGCCCTTCCTCAACAACATTTGGCTTAACTATGCCTTGTACTCAACTGGTTAGTTTTTTGTCTTCCTATATTCTTTATCAACCTCTTCTAGTGATTCTTGAAAGGTGGATACTTAAATCCTTCCTAAAAATTTGAGATCTAAAATGAGAAGACATACAAGGTCATTTTAAGTCATTCTTCTATCCAATTATAAAAAGCAAGTGAATATTTCTACATACTGACTTCTGTCCCATAAACTGTACGATATATGTGGAGTTGCCTCGCCCTAAGTGAGATGTTTAACAAACATAATAATAGAAAAAAAATTAGTGACGTCACCAAAAGATGTAGCCTCTTCAAGGTATCATATCCTCTCATCAAGGTCAAGAATCTATTCACCAAAAATGTCCTATGGAAATGATGGTTTAAGAAACAAAACTAGACAGAAACCTTCAATGAGAACAAAAAAATCTAAAACCTCTTCGTCTTCAATCTGCTCGTAAAGTTAAATTACATGTCTTGATCAAGTCCAACAACAAAGAAACATTCAGTGACAACACCAAAATCTACAACTTCTTCAACATCTTCTAAACCATCTTCAAAATCAATATTGTGTGCATCAAATTCCTCAGCAAGGTCATCAATGGAGTCATCAAAACTA
The DNA here is from genome assembly GCA_034641835.2 of Pinus albicaulis. Classification (NCBI taxonomy): domain Eukaryota; kingdom Viridiplantae; phylum Streptophyta; class Pinopsida; order Pinales; family Pinaceae; genus Pinus; species Pinus albicaulis. The sequence continues at coordinate 323,637,152 of CM076581.1, read as the reverse complement.
CTATTTCAAATTTCAATGCCAAAAATAAGTCGAAAGAATTCAATTTCTCCTCCAAAACCTTCTTCTCTAAGCAAAGCTAGCACGATTTCGTCGATAAATTCAGTAATTCCATGAGGAAATTCTATCAAAGTTAAAACAAATTATCCTTTTCATCCATATTTAATGCCTATTTTTTCAGGTGGAACACCCCCAAATTTAAGGACCACAATGACATAAAATATGTAACTTTACCTAATAGGTGTAGACCTAGAACCCCCAACTTTGCGTGACATGTACAATTGAAGATATTATATGGTAAGGAGTGTGAGAAGAGAGTCATGGTCACTGAGTTGAGCAAGAGAAATAGTTTGGTATGGCAACCTTATTTGTGATAGGTCTAGCTAGCAGACTACCAAATTACATGGTAATGGCATTCAAAATGTGAAAATTCCCATTTCACTTGGAAATAAGATGGTAGAGAAAGGTATAGATGAAAGGAGATATCCATCTATGGTAAATAAATAAAATAGTTCTATCAATTCCACCTTGCAACTCTAAGAGACATTGAATTAAATTTCATCTCAAGACAGGGCTTTGAGAGGACACTCTCAAAGCCAACCTTTTTTATGGCTTTGAAACACATGGTAAGTATCAAGACTTAGCAACTGTATTTGCATAATTTTTTCTAGCATGGACCTTAATGTCATAGCCTTCTTTTGCCTAAATGAATGAAAATTTCCTTGCCATTTGGCTTGCGACATTCATAATTCATGCTCATGGAACATGATTGTGTTTCAATTGTGATAACATTTGCTGTATGCAGAAGCTAATAAAAAATGATCGAAAATGACATTTTTGCTCTGTTTTTTTGAAGATTTAAGGAAAATTACACCAAGTAGCTTCCAACCTCATATGACCATCATGTCAAACTATCTAAGGATATTGTCCAAGTAAGAGCCACTTAAGCAAGCAATATAGTATACATGACTCCAATTTCAATTAGCAGCAATGACAGTTCTAAGTATGGTGCAAACATTGCTCCAGATCCTCAATGGGGCATGTTTGATGACAATAATTTGGGGAGTGAGAGAGGGAGATGGTAGGAGAAAAAAATCAAGGAATCCATGGGAAATTGAAAAATATATAACTAATAAGGTGGAAGACATTTGTAACCTAAGAGAGAAACCTGTGAGGAAATGGGTGAAGTTGGTATTACACACCCAATTGGAAAACCTCGAGGAGAAAACATTTCTCCCACTTTATTTGTTGGCATAACCTAGTAAGTGTTATTCACTAGCATGTATTTTGTAAAGGCATTTCAACCTAGTTCCCATTCAACTCCATCCACTAGGTTGTAGAGGATTCCAAGCCTAATTTCATAAAAAGTAAGTTGGGGATGATCACATTGACTTGCTTGATGACATGTCTATGAAGATTAACTACCTTGAACTATTTTTTTGCGTAGGGAAAGAGACACATTCCCATGTCTGAGCATGAAAACGTTCTTTGATATTGTTAATCCCTCTAGTGTTTACTTCTACAAGTTCTATAGGAAGAGTCTGTAAAGGGCCAGGTAGCCTCTGGATCTCATCTTTTATGAAAGGTGACATATCTAGTAAATGCCCCTACATTCAATCTCTGGAATGAATCTAAATAGAAGTTCTTCATTTTAATATCTGTAAAACACAACAAATTTAAGGTAAACTATGTACATGTGTCATTTCTCCCACAAACCAAAGTGTATAAGTAGTAAATTTTATACCAAGTGTGCTCCCACCATGTAAAGCACAATTTGGTGAACTTATCATTTTTATAATATCTTTTTCAATTAAATTTAGTTTCACACATGATCAATTATTGCTTTGAAAGTTGTGTTCTACATAATTTGTGTACACTAAATTAAAAATTGATTTTTTGAAATCTATTTTGTGTAAATGTTGACCAATAGATATATATCATGGAGGATGAATGACGAAGATCAGCTGAATCCCATATGGAAGTTCAGGGATCAGGGCATGTTCATGGTATTTAAATATAATCTTAAATCTCCATACATGTGTGTACATATGGAATTGATTTTTTTATTAATTTTGTGAGTTAAATTAGTTGTTAATAAGTTTCATATTTTAATTTTTAGGAGGTAAGAGGAGAAGGGTTTCTACTCCATCCATGGAGCCTGGCCAAGGTTCAACCGGTCGAGTTATGAGTGGTAGCAGGTTGCGGGAAGGAGGTGATATTTATTCCCCCGAAGGCCAATCAACGGCTGCTGGTTCTCAACAGGGTCACTGTGGGTCTGGTTCTCAGCAGCGTCATTCTAGGTCTGCTTCTCAGGAGGGTCATATTGGAGAAGATGTTAACCAACAACATCAAGGTTGCCATCAATTTCAATATTTTTTCATTAAATTTGTACAACTTTTTTTACACGTGTTTTTTCTAATATATGAAATTTTATATATATATATTGATGCAGAGGCTGAAAATGTTCGAGCTAGTGGTCAAAATAGACACGGGGCAGCTCACTACATTCAAGAAGAAGGTTGTCAACCCAGCACAACTTATCTGGCTGAGATTACTGATATACCATGGGAAACCAACATGGCGGAATGCACCTTACAAAGGTGTGAATGCCTTCAGGAAAAATTGCAAAGAGATCTCATGGCTTTGTCTCTACCTGCTAAGAGTAGACAAAGCCTTGAAATAGTTACACATTCATTGGGTGAAATGGTAAATGTGTACAGAAATATGGGGCCAACGACTGATTCATTTGTAGAACTGATGAGAAAGAGAAAAGAAACAGTGATAGGTCCCGATAAATGGCAGGACATAAAACAAAAAGTTACAAGAGTAGAGGCCAAGTCAATGTTTAATTATAAGGAAGGGCCAAAAATAAAAATGTTGAAGATGCAGTATTTCAAGCACCCAGACAAAGCTGGTTATTTGTATGATCGACATCTTGTGGCCTTTGGAAGGCTTCCATGGAACGATGAGGTTCCTGTTTATTTTGCACAAATGTTTTATCCAGAATTTTTTTTGGGTATGAAACCCAAATACAATGACCTTTCTTCAGAATTTTTTGGCCTGGGGAGAGGTCGATTATATCAACGTAACGACGCTAAGCGAGATGTGGAGTTGCCTCACCCTGAGCCGCCATTGGTGAGTCGACCGTTTCGAGTCGAAACTCTGCGATCAGAGATGGATGCGACTTCTCAAATAATTCAAGAAGCAAGGGATGTTATGATCGACAATGTTCATAGTAGATTGAGTGGAGTCGATCTTTGTTTAAATCGACAAAGAGCACGTGAAAATGCACGTGCAAATTTTGTTTATCGTACAGATGAGGATATTTACAACATGAATGTTGAAGATCTCCGAACATATGCAATAAATTGTCGCAATGGTCTGCAAGACCTAATTTTTCATGAGGAAGAGGGCACCGGAATGGTATGTGTTAGTGACCATAGGGTTTGAAATTATTTTTACATATACATGTATACAATTTGTAATAAATACATGTGTATGTACATGCATACATTTATTTGTATGTGTACATTAATCTAACAAAAATGTATGATTATATGTTAAAACACCATTTGCAGTTCTCAGGCATGATGCGTGATGAAAATGTTAATATTACGTTCGGGACCTCCGGTTCAAATGATGCAGATGGGTCTAACCATCATGATATGTTGGCACATGTTAGTGTTTCTTAAGTGACTCTAAAATAAATAATTGTTGCCACACATGTACATGTATGTATATATATAATTTAATAAAATGTTTTAACAGGTACCGATTCTGTCTGATGTTTTTGGGATGGCGGTACCTTCTTCTTCCTTAGAAGATGTACCTTCTACTTCATTGGGAGATGAGCCACAAGTATGGACAATTTTTTACAAGTTTAAAATTTATGTTTAAAAGTTATATATATATATATATATTCTACCTCAAAAAGTTCCATTAAAAATTGAGATATATATATATATATAGAGAGAGAGAGAGAGAGAGATCTATATTTTCAGTTATTTAAAAAATTTTGAATTTAGGTTCCGATAGAAGATTTCTTTAATCCGAGGACTCTAGCGACGGAGATAGGAACATCCATAGCATTTGAGCAAGTTGTCTTTAGTTCCTTTTTTTAATATTATTGAAAATAAGTTTATATATGTACACGTGCATTTTCATTTGAAAGTTTTTAATTTATATAAATTATATATATATATTTAACTGTACATGTATATTGTACAGTTTACCACTGCATATGTTTCCATGCGAGAACCTGTTCATCAAATGGAGAGGGAACCTTACGAGGTATTGCATGATTTTTTTGTTATATTTTGTTTTTTACATGAAGTTCTAGATATATATATTCTCATTCATTTTTAAAACTTCAAATTTTAATGTTCAAGTACATGTGCATTGTGTATGTAGGTTTCCTATTCACAGGATAGGGCGCGGATTGAGACCCTAGTAGGGAAGACGCTAGATCCTCCATTTGAGGACATGATTTATAGTAGATTTGATTTCAAAATTTAGATGGTTTTAAAATTTGTTAAACTTGATATAGTTTGATACTTGTGAGATTTACAATTTTTGGACATATTTTATTACGTTGTTATTATATATAATTTGTTTTATTTAATTTTTGGATGGTTTTAGTACTTTTGGCATGTGAATGTGAAGTAATGTTGTCATCTGAACTACATTTGGCATGTGATATTTAATGTTAAATGTTTTTGTTGGATAGTTGAATTATAATTGGCATGGCATGTGAAGTTTTTAAAACTCAATTTTTGGATGGTTTCAATCTACATTTTGCATGTGATATTTAATGAACTTTAAATGTTTAATGTTTTAATGTTGCACAATATATAATCAAAAGGGTTTTAAAACTTAAAGTTTTGGATGGTTTCAATCTACAACTTAAAGTTTTGGATGGTTTCAACCTACATTCTCACATGTGGTAAATTGAAATATTACTTGTAATAAGACAATCCCCATTGATTTCATTGTATATGTTGATTTCTGATTTGATATAATTGCATGTATGATGGTACATTACTTGTAAAGTCATTGGATTAATAGTGTTCATTGATTTCAGTGTAAGCGCAAAAAAATATTGACAATGTAGAATGATTTTTGTGTTATAATAATTAAACCTAATAATATTGGAGAGCAAGAGAGACTTGAGGTATGTTGTTTACTACAAGAGTTAGAGCTAAATATTTAAATGGTTTATGATTTATGATTTTTACTTTCTTTTTAATATAATCGATACGGAAAGATGACAAAACTAATAAGGGTGACAATAAGAATAGAAGAAGAAAATAGTTTAAGATTGATCACAATACATGCTATTTGTAAGTGATTACATTCTAATTATTCACATTCTATCATTCAATATTATTACATTGTCACTTTGCATTCAAAAATTTTATTTGATCATTTTCCATTATTAATGTTATTCTACAATATTTATCATCTCAACAAATTTAGGTAACAAAGAAAATTTAAAATTAAAATGACTTGATAAATCTCAAACATATTTAGCATATTTAAAATGGTTATATTAATATTAGATGTATTTACATATTATTGATAAAATTAATCATATGTTCCTCATATTATCGATAGTTTTTCCTTGGTTGCACACTACTGAAACCAACCTAGATCCATCTTAACTACGGATCTATCAAGAGTCGAGAGGGATCAAATCTCTCGAGGTGCAAACCTTTTCTCAAGTTTTGCACTCAAAAAAAGAGGTTTGCACCTCTAGATATCTGATCCCTCTCAGCACTTGATAGATCCATAGTTATGATGGATCTAGGAAAATAACTTTCTAAAAATAAGTAAGGGAAAAGTAGCATAGGGAACAATTAGGAGTAAATTTAGGAACATGTGATAGTTGGGTGAGATAAAATCATATTTTAATAAAATAATGGGAATTTGTAGGAGAGACAAATAGTGGATATGACATGTATTTTGGTGAATAATAAAATTTATGGAATTAAACAATTAATTATTTTTGTATGTGAAAACAATATTCACACCTAATCCTCACCTAAAATACTAAATAAAACACATTATTATTAAGGAGACGAGGAGCTTTCTAGGTTTTGAGCTCCCCATTGTTAGATGAGTGTCATAATGGCATTCCATGTATTTTTGTGAGAACTTGTGATATTGTGATATTCTAATTACGAAGTAGTGATCTTGAGTACATGCTGGATAATGTACTAGATAGGAACTTTTTGATAAGGGGAGATTAGGGATGTGACCAAATTCCTATTAGTGAAAAAAAATTTCTTCACCTTCCTACAAATCCATTGTAGCTTTGGGGGCCAAAGGTAAGAAGAGTACCTTGGAATTTCTTGGGTGAAAAAGCAAGTAGGTCACCAACTTTGGTCTTGTGCATTGGAATTCATTAAAGAATTGGTCATTGGAGTTGCTTCAAGCTAGGAGTGAGCATCGTCACCAACCTACATTGAATATTTTACACTCCCTAGGGTGAATGATACTTTAAATTGATTGATAGTCTAAGACTTTCAAATTTTTCCGAATGCCAAATGATCTTACAAAGCTAGTATTTATAATATCCTAGTAGGTCATTCGGTGACAACTTTTACAGGAAACTTGAAACAAAGAGAATCTATCCTTGGCTAGGACATCATGTAAGATGCCTGCCATAAACAGTAAAATTGTACTTAAAAGCTGAGATTCGGGCAAGTGGGGACAACCACTTGTTATCTCGTCCCTTGGAGGCTAGGCCATATGGGGATCGAATCTGACCTTACAAAATAAAGTGAAATAATTTGTACCATACGGTCAGAAAACATATACAAGAACAATTAATATACAAGAACAATTAATTTCATTCTAGAATATATATATATATATATATATATATATATATATCCAATACATATAACATTTTTCATCAATTCACATGTATAGAAAAACTACTTTCAGTTGATACTAAAGCACGTGCTTGTACCCAACCAATTTGTAACATGTGCAAACCACAAATAACATAAGCAGCTTAATTTTTAGTTGAGTACTGGAAGTTCTAAAACATATTTAATCCAAATATAATAAATTGTTGGACACTTCACTCAAAAAAATTCTAATGGAATTCCATCTTCAATAATCCGTTCATGATCGGATTTTGACATTTTCCATTTCTTAATTTTCGATTTTTTCTTTGATTGAACTTCTATCAACTTTATGCATGTTGCACACACCAAGTGACTATATTGACAACTTATGGAATTAGGTTCATAGTCTTCAAAGTAAACAAAGTCTCCACTTTGATGAGTTTGTCTGAAAAAATAACCTTTCAGTATAATAGACCCTCTGTCATACTGAAATTCGTGATCATTATAGTATTCTAATAATTTCATTTTTCGTTCAGTGCAATGCATCAAATAATACTTCACATTTTCATCATTGTCAATAGGTGCAATTACAGCAAAAACATCTCCTGCACAATAAAATAAATTTAACATATAATTATGCATATTTAAATTTATTTCTAGATCTTTAAATCATTAGAAAGTAATTCAAATGTTACCTTCTCTAACAAGATCAGAAACTCGATCACCATCGGATGATATTGTAGTTTCTTCTGATTGCATTTCTTCAAACATTGCAACAGAGATTTTGCCCTTTGTATTTAGCTCTGTATGTTTCCAATCGTTCACATACATTTTGTTTTCACAAACGTCATTGGATTTTGTGTTGTCTATGCAAACATCACAAAAATAACAATATTTTCTTTTATCCAATGCAAACACATTTGTGGAAAACTTTGTTTGAATTGAATGCAATTTTCGAGTCCCTTTTATTTTTTCAACATAATTTCCAATTGATCTATCTACGTCTTCGAATCCAATATGCCAGAAAAACCTTTATATGGAAAATTAGAAAAATAATTTGTAAATATGATATCAAAATACAATTAAAAATAATCATTGCATGATAAATGTACAATGCTTAAAATTAGATTTCCAATATAAATTAGATTGAATGTACCTTTGCACTTCTCTTGATAGGTTTTTCTCATGGCTTAGAGCAGCGATGCACCATTGAACAACTTTTTCAGCGTTCACAAGTCGGCGTGCAGAGTGGTTCATTTGATATCTTCGAAGTACTCGTTTTATGCATGCTCCTGCACCGTCATGTTCTCCTTTTCGATGGCCAGTCTGAAAGAAATTCCAACAATGTTTAATGCAGGTTTTCTTATGAAGACAACACAACCAAAAGAATGATCGTGCAAATTTGAATTGACCTGCGCATCCATCTGACCATATCCAATGTTCATTGAATGTTATTCCACGATTTTTCAATGAATCATAAATTCTTCCAAAACAATGTTGTACAAAACATGTATCATGTGTATGATCGTCACTCATATAAAAGTGATATTCTTTAATGATATGTTGATTTTCACTCGTGCTTTCTATATGATCAACATTTTGTTCAACATGTCTATATAGAATATGGATGAGCATGGAGACTTGTGTAGAAATTAGCTGAATAAATCACTTATTCAATGGAGATTAACCCGATTACACATCAATTTCGAATTGCATGCATAACACATAATCTCATCTACAATTAATTGTCACATGCGGAAATAACATAAGCGATCTCACATCAAATCAATCACACATTAACTCAGTATGTATGGGGAAAGCCTATAGCTGAAAACCCCGCAGCTATTGTGTATATTATAATGGATAAATCATGTAACCAAACAAGTACAATACTCCTCACAAGTACTCAGTACTTTCTCATAAAGTCACACACAATCTAGCTTAGTTTTGAACAAGTCACTGGTTCAAAACTCCCCGCCAATTGCCTTGCCTCTATTGCGAAATCATGGCCTGTATATGAAGAGATCCAAGGTTCAAATCCCCTTGGCTTGACTACGCAATTGTCATGGACAATTCCTCCAAGTGTAATGCAAATCCCATGCAAAACTGATCCTCCAACTGATAGCTTTACTCACCCTTTCATCTACCTCTTCCACTGGTCTCCACTGAACTGATCATGCATTGTAGTGAACTGAAGTGTTCTTGAGTTGACTAATGAGTTAATATTTAGTAAATTAAATATTATTTAATTTACTCCACTCATATCTAGTTGATTAGTTAGTTAACTAATCCCAACTAGTTCAACTAAAACAAACGAACACAACTCCACTATCTGTCCCGTTAACTCCTCCAAAACTCCTGCCACTGAAGTCTAACTGAAGCCAACCATGCAAGATGCCATCAAACCCTAGGAACCACGTGATTCCTTGTGTCAGTTGCATGAGCCACCTCCATGACTCAAATTGAAGTGCGCCAAGAGAGTAAACTGCTGTTTATAGTCAAAATATTATTAAGGGTAAATAATATTTGACTTCCATATTTTTAGGAGATACAGTCTAAAAATAGCCTGGGTCCTAAAAATAAGGGTCTCATCTATTTTTACCGACATTTCGCATACTTCAAGAATCTCCAACTGGAATTCCCAAATTATGCTCCGTATGTCTAAAAATAGACATAGTCTAAAAATAGACTTTGCGCCAGAATTTGCCTGCGGGCCCACTTAGTGAAGGCGACTTCATTTCACTAAGCTCCATCATCTTGCTGCATTCTCAACACTCCCTCTCGGCAAGATATGGATTATCTGCAACCCCTATCCTGCCTCTGTGGAATTCGAACTTGCTCCTGGTGAGCGCCTTCGTCAGGATGTCGGCATCCTGATCCTCCGTGAGAACATATGAAAGCATCATGATTCTCCGCTGAACACAATCTCTGATATGATGGTACCTGATGTCGATGTGTTTGGACCTATCATGAAATACTGGATTAGCCGAGAGCTTGATGCGGCTCTGGTTATCACAGTAGATCACTGTAGGCTCCAAATGCAACCTGAACAAACCTGCGAGTATCTTCCTCATCCAAATAGCCTCGCAAAGGGCCAAACTTGCAACGCCATTTGCTACCGACCTCTCTTGTTGGGCGAGTGCACGGATCTACGCTTCTGCTGGCCGACTGCTTGTCGACCCAATCTTGAAAACTCCTCCGAAGTGCTTTCCGATCAGATTGGACTCCACCTTGTCTGCATCGGTGAAGCCGGAAAGCTTAAACCTACGATCAATTCCTGTGCGTACCATGAACCTACTTGTATTTGCCTACGATATAGCAATACATGCCCCTTACCTTCAAGAAACTTGGTAGGCTTAACCATAGCTTGCGAAAGCTGGTTAACTGCATAGCATATATCGGGTCGAGTATTGACCAGATACATCAACGACCCCACCAACTGTCGATAGACAGTGGCATCCACTACCTCCTCCGAAGTAGTATCTCCCTTCCTCCATCCACCAGGAAGAGGGGTATCAACAGGCTTGCAGCCTTGCATGTTGAACCTCTCCAGAATCTCCCGGGCATACTTGCCCTGAGAAACAAACAGTCCTCCACTGCGCTGCCAAATCTCCAATCCCAAGAAATAATGAAGGATGCCCAGGTCCTTCATCTCAAACTCTCGTGCAAGATCATCCTTGCATGAAAGTATCAACTGCTCGTCGCCAGTCAAAATCAGATCATCTACATACAGTACGATGATCAACAGCTTCCCCTCCACCACAATCTGGTACGGGTTTGGATCCGCCTCACTCTTGGAGAATCCAAGCCCGGTGAAGTAGCTGTCTATCCGAGTGTACCAAGCACGAGGTGCTTGCTTCAGCCCGTACAGTGCTCTCTTGAGTCGGCACACATGCGACTCACTGCTGAAGATCTCAAAACCTTCAGGCTGCTCTATGTACACCTCTTCCTCAATAACTCCATTGAGGAACGCGGTCTTCACATCCATCTGATGAATGTGCCACCCCATCTGCGCTGAGAGAGCAAGGATCGTCCGTATGGAAGAGTACCTTGCGACAGGTGCAAAAGTCTCCTCATAGTCAATCCCCTCGATCTGTGAGAAGCCACGGGCGACAAATCTCGCCTTGTACTTCTCCACACTCCCGTCAGCCGCTTGCTTCACCTTGTAGATCCATCGCGAACCTACAACTGATTTCCCAACCGGTCTTGGGACAATCTCCCATGCACTGTTCCTGATGATCGAGTCATATTCTTCGATCATGGCATCAACCCATGCGGGTTCCTCCATAGCTTCCTCAAAAGAGGATGGCTCTGTCACAACACATTGACTCATAAGAGCCATGTATCCAGTGTACCGATCCGGTGACTGTCTCTGTCTGCGCTGTGCTGTAGGTGGTCCTACAACCTTCTCTGCATCCCGAGCCAGTCGCTCAGCTTCTGTGGTGCGCATGCGCCCTCTGATGGTTGGCGCTGCCTGGGTGGTTTCTTCCACCTCCTGAACCTCCTCTTGTGGCTGATCCACATCCGGAAGCTCCTCCTTAGGAACTAACAGCTCCTCATATGCATGCAAGTGTAGCTCCCTCTCAAGCGAACACTGCATGGCTTTCTCCTCCTGAAATTTTATATCCCGTCGCACAACAGTCTTGCGACTGTCTGGCACATACACCCGATAGTTGTGAGGTGTATCGGTGTACCCCACAAATATTCCAACTTCAGCAGTTGGATCCAGCTTCCTCCTTGCATCCTTCGTCACATGCATGTAGACAGGAGATCCGAAAATCCGCAAATGGGAAATATCAGGCCTCTTGCCAGAATAAGCCTCCTCTGGTGTACTCATGCCAAGAACCTTGTGAGGACAACGGTTCTGCACATACACTGTTGTGTTGCATGCCTCAGCCCACAAGTGAAGGGGTAGGCCCTGATCATGCAACATCGCCCATGCAACACCCACGATCGTTCTGTTCTTCCGCTCAGCCACCCCGTTCTGCTGTGGGTTGTGGGGTGCGATGAGCTCTCTCCGAATCCCTTCTACGCTGCAGAACTCCTTGAATTCAGCCGAGATGAATTCACCACCGTTATCACTCCTTAGAGCAATCACCTTCTTCCCCGACTCCTTCTCGACCAGTGCTTTAAACTCACAGAACTTCGCGAATGTATCGGTCTTCTTCTGCATGAAGAAGATCCAGCACTTTCGAGAGAAATCATCAACAAAGATCACATAATACCTGTGCTTTGCTGTCGAAGCAACTAAGAAAGGACCACACACGTCTGTGTGAACTCTCTCAAGGATCGTCGTGGCGCGACTATCCTTCTCGTGAAAGGTGGCTTTCACATACTTCCCTAAAGTACACCCCTTGCACTGATCTGACTGCGCAAGGGTGCCCTTGGGAAGTCCAGTAGAAATCTGCTGCAGAATCTTCAAAGCTCCATGGTGAAGATGGCCCAATCTCCTGTGCCATAGTTCGCCCTCATCATCCCGGCTCACCACTTCTCCCGCCTTGCATGCCATAGCTGCGCAGTCATCTACCTGCAACTGATAAAGGTTCTAAGTTCGAACCCCTATCTTCCGGGTCTCTCCAGTAGTCTTACTGCGCAGGAAGGCTTTTCCTTCGCTGAAGACCACATCATACCCCTTATCCTCCAACATCGCCACAGAGATCAAGTTCTTCTTCAATCCAGGTACATGCATGACATCCCTCAATACAAAGGGTTTACCAGACTCCCTCTGAAAGGATATGGTGCCGATACCAGTCGCACTGTATCTACCATCATCGCCCATCTCGATGTGCACACCCAAATCTTTGTCCTCCAGATCTGAGAACAACTCCCGATCTCCCGTCATATGAAATGACGCACCGTTGTCCAAGAACCACACCAATCCCATCACACTTGAAACCAAGCATGCGATCAGTGAAAATTCAAGCTCGAACTGTGAAGCCAAAGCTTCTCCATCTGCAGATCTTCCCGCTTGCTTATTCTTCTTCTTCTTTGGACAATTGGTAGCATAATGTCCGTGATCATGGCGGTGAAAACACTTCACTTTCGCCATATTCTGCTTCTTTCCCTTTGCACCAGAATGAGAGGTTTTCTTACCCTTCCCCTTCTTTGCTTTGGCAACCAAAGCGCAGTTTTCTTCATCAACTCCCTTTGATGAAGATCCATCTCGAGTAGTCCTCCTTATCTCCTCCTGCATGAGATCCGCCCAAAGGCGCTCCCATCCCGACAGCTTCTCCCGACCATTGACACTATCTTGATATGAGTGCCAAGCCTTCGGAAGACCAAGGAGAGCCAGGTCGACCATATCCTCTTCATCGACAGTAACCCCCACACTTCCCAGTTCATCTCTGCATTGAGTGAACTTCGTGAGGTATTTGGCGATACTGTCGCCCTTCTCCATCTTGATGTTCCTGAGCTTGTCTTTGAGCGCCAGCTTCCTTTGGTCACTCTTACTCTGGAATAGATCCGTCAAAGCTTTCCACATTAAATATGGAGTAGCCTTTCCATGCAGGCCGGATACAATATGATCCTTGACGCCCTCCAACAGGATCCTTCGACATTTCGCCATCTTCTTTTGCCATGCTTCGACTTCAGCTGCATCAGTGGGCTTTGGGACATCCGCATCTACGAACTCCTTCAGACCATTATCTTCTAACACTGCTTCCATGCGATCCTTCCATGCAACATAGTTCAAACTGCCTTCAAGAGCATATTCGAGTCGCAAACCATTGAAAGAAGACATCTTTCAACACCGGCACCAAGAAAATAAAGCTGCTGCAAAATTCGAATTCCAAACTCCAAGTTCTATCGCTTCCGATCTACACTTGAAAACAAATTATTTCCAAATCAGAGATTGACTGCAAGGGGCTTTTACCAGACCTTTCACTTTCCGAAGAAAGATGAATCCGGAGGCTTCCTGGCCCGTATGCAGACTCTGTCCGAGGAAATAAGTTTGCAATCACCGTAATAGATCTCGACAATTAATCTTGCTCCGATACCATGTAGAAATTAGTTGAATAAATCACTTATTCACTGAAGATTAACCTGGTCATATATCAATTTCGAATTGCATACATAACACATAACCTTCTTCTACAATTAATTGTCACATGCGGAAATAACAAAAGCAATCTCACATCAATTCAATCACACATTAACTCGGTATGTATGGGGAAAGCCTATAGCTGAAAACCCCGCAGCTATTGTGTATATTATAATGGAGAAATCAAGTAACCAAACAAGTACAATACTCCTCACAAGTACTCAGTACTCTCTCATGAAGTTACTCACAATCTGACTCAGTTTTGAACAAGTCTGAGGTTCAAAAATCCCCGCCAATTGCCTTGCCTCTATTGCGCAATCATGGCCTGTATATGAAGAGGTTCAAGGTTCGAATCCCCTTCCCTTGATTGCGTAATTGTCATGGACAATTCCTCCAAGTGTAATGCAAAACTCATGCAAAACAAATCTACCAACTGATAGCTTTACTCACCCTTTCATCTACCTCCTCCACTGGTCTCCACTGAACTGATAATGCACTGTAGTGAACTGAAGTGTTCCTGAGTTGACTAATGAGTTAATATTTAGTAAATTAAATATTATTTAATTTACTCCACTCATATCTAGTTGATTAGTTAGTTAACTAATCCCAACTAGTTCAACTAAAACAAACAGAACACAACTCCACTATCTGTCCCGTTAACTCCTCCAAAACTCCTACCACTGAAGTCTAACTGAAGCCAACCATGCAAGATGCCATCAAACCCTAGGAACCACGTGATTCCTTGTGTCAGTTGCATGAGCCACCTCCATGACTCAAAATGAAGTGCTCCAAGAGAGTAAACTGTTGTTTATAGTCAAAATATTATTAAGGGTAAATAATATTTGACTTCCATATTTTTAGGAGATACAGTCTAAAAATATCCTGGGTCCTAAAAATAAGGGTCTCATCTATTTTTACCGACATGTCACATGCTTCAGGAATCTGCAACTGGAATTCCCAAATTATGCTCCGTATGTCTAAAAATAGACTTTGCGCCAGAATTTGCCTGCGGGCCCACTTAGTGAAGGCGACTTCATTTCACTAAGCTCCATCATCTTGCTGCATTCTCAACAACTTGGTCAGAATGATAGTATTCACTCTGAATTTATTTTTTGTGGAACAAATGTGTAGTTTTCTGCAAAATCAATCACTGAAAAAATAGTCCCTGGTGGAAAAACTTCACGAGATTTTTTGAATTGCAAGTCTTGCCATCAAGCTCTATGGGAATGCTTGGTGTATTTGTAAATTTCTGCCTCAAACTTTCTCAAAAAGTCTATCAGAAAAATTTCGTCTTCTCATAATTCGATTCTTTTAACACTATTTGCACCTTGAATTGATGTACCGATATATTCATATCTCTTCCATTTCACTTTCATGTTGGAAAATGATTGATCATTTATATCAATACGATATTTTTTTTGAAATTTAGTCAAATTTCCACAATCATCGCATTTTTTACCACCAACACATTTGTTTTTGTAAAATAGTTCATCGCTTTCTCTTCACATAGAATTTGAGATATGAATTCATGGATAGTGGAAGGAGGAGGTGAATCCTTCCATAATGTTCTACCGAAATCAAGGAATGTGTCATAATATAACTCAAATTCCACATGATAACGGCAACAACAAGTGTCACATACGGTGATAGGTTTTACATACCATGGTTTTTGTTGAACAAAAGCACTGACTGAAACATGAATTTGACGATTCTCTTCTTTGAACTTGTTGAATAACTCTATCTGAGTGGTTTCCAAGAGATGCTTTTCATGTTCTTCATACTGATTTCGTGCTATTCTTCTTCGCATCACATGTCTTGTAGTTGGTGAAACACGCGAATTGTTCTTCCAATATTCATATATTATTTTTTTAACATCTTCTCCAAGTCTATCTTTGTATGGTTGCCTAAAAATAGCTCTCCAACAAGTGAGTTCATCATTTACATCTATTTGGAGTCAAAATTTTCGATGTTTGTGCAGAGTTTTTCACGAGGTTCCCAGTTCTCGTGCCATAGATGTTATCAAACAATTCTCTTGAGTACTTGGTGAAACCATTTCCATCTGTATTCCTCTACGTATATTTGAAACATCTTTATCTCTAGATCTCTTAATTGAATTTATAGCACTACTCATATTTTTTATCACCTCTTCCTTCATGTTTTTATCTTTGGTTGATTTTCGAATACCCAATAGTGTCGTCGCTTCTTTTAATTTCCTTGATCATAGGAGACCTTTCAACATTTGAGCCTAAAATGTCACTCGCTCATTTAAGAAATGTTTTTCAAAAATGCAGTTGACACGATATCGTATAACATGGTCAGGTTTTTTATCTCCATATGTGTGAGTGCCAACATTTTCTAACATCTCATTATCAATAGTGATTTCATCTGTACATATTCGAAAAAATAGTACATATTCAATAAATCACTAAATTAATAAATATGTCAATAAATATTAGGAAAATTTTAAATATATTAATAGATCATAATATTTACATTTACATACCTGCTTCAATTTCTGCTTGAGGTTGATTTTCTTCTTCAATATTTTGAGGAGTATCTCTGTCTGTTTACATTAAAAAAAATATTTTTCAAACTAGTTCATCAAATAAAAATTAAGCTTCACATTTTACATTGGGAAAATTTTAAAAATATATCAATAGATCATAATATTTACATTTACATACCTGCTTCAATTTCTGCTTGAGGTTGTTTTTCTTCTTCAATATTTTGAGGAATATCTCTGTCTGTTTACATTAAACAAAATATTTTTCAAACTAGTTCATCAAATAAAAATTAAGCTTCACATTTTACATTAGGAAAATTTTAAATATATATCAATAGATCATAATATTTACATTTACATACCTTCTTCAATTTCTGCTTGAGGTTGATTTTCCTCTTCAATATTTGAGAGGGCTTCTAACTTTCTTTTGCGAGATTGTCTAGTCTCTTCTCTACGTGCCTCAGGGTCTCTTTTTCGATCATATTTTCTCGCACAAGTTCTTCGATTTCCCATGATAATAGGATATGAAGTTCAAAAAATTTCCTTCAAAAAATTAGACAATAACTCAATTACAAAAAATATCACAAAAGATTTAATTTAAAAAAATTTAGTGTAAATTTTTTTTAAAAAACACATACTCCAATCCAAAACACACACTTTAAAAAATTCGAGATAAAAATGTCTTATAAAAATGAAACGAAGCTCAAAAGATTTACTTCAACTAAAAACACGTGCATACCTCCAAGAAATGTCTTTTGAATGTACGTCCAAGAAATTTTTTACAATTTTTGCCAAAATCACGCCGCCTCCAAGAAATGTCTTCCAAACAAAAAAGTTCTTTAAACCCAAAATTGTAAAATCAATTTGCTTCCAAGAAATGCTCTTAAACCCAAAATTTGAAGAAAAATTTTTGAACCCAAACCAAGATCTTTGTAAAATGAGAAGAAGTGTGCAAAATGTGCGAAAATTGTGAATCATTTTGTGGCAATTTATATTGACACGAAATGTGTTTTAGTAGGGGGCTCCGCAAAGCTTTCCGGCCGACGGAGAATTATACAATAGTTCAGGCGAACTTGTGATCAGAAGTTCGGCCGAACTATTAAAACGTTAGATTTAACGAGCCTTAAGCGGAAAACATAGTTTGGCCGAACTTGGACTAAAAGTTCGACCGAACTAACATGTCACCAATCACGCAAAAAACAAGCTCTGAAAACAGTTCTGCAAATTTGAACTGAGCAAACTCCATGAAAGGTTGTTAATTAACTGTCGGAACCAAGACAAGCATTTTTAGAATTGAATCTACTTTCAAGAAATATAACTTTTATGGAATTTCATAAACGTTTATTAATTTTAATTATTTTTCTAATAAAATGGGTGCAAACAATTTCTGAGGGTCATTGTGATTAAGTGAAATCAAAATTTTGTATCTCCCAGAATACATTGTAAAAAAAATTGAAAAAATTATGGGGCATTACATTGGTCCGTCGTCTCTAATGGGTAGCTTTTATATTTTTAGTTTATAACTTATATGTTAAGAAATTTCTTGCGACGTGAAACATATCCAAAATACGCAGTTTTTCGTATTGAACCAATTCAAAAAATTCTCGTAATTATGATATGCATCCATTGGCTTTGCAAATATGACGAAAACATAGTAGACTCTGTCTGGATTGTTGTAACACATTTTTCTTTTTCAAAAACACAAATTTTCAATGAATACAACATTGCGTCATAACATGACTTCTTATGAATCCTTTGATTGTTAAGAAACACACACTCAAAGAAACGATAAGTTGACATATCAAATGTGCATAAAAAAATTTCAAAAAATAAGTAATAGAAAGCTAACAAAATTTCTCACAACTTTTATTTTTATCGCAAAATGAAATTCTACACAGAAAAATTGTTATAGTTTGCAAAAAGTTGAATAACCGAAAAAAATGAAATTTTTTTCTCAAAAAAGGGCAAAAAGTGTAACCCAGCTTCACATTTTCACCCAGGTAGATACTAACAACCCTAGTTAATGATGTTTATATTCAACCTTGATCGAATAATCTCAACCATGGCCAAACACGATAACCAAGTTCAACCATAGTCAACAACGTTCATACAACCTTAATCATGGTTGACCATGTTAATTAATGGTCAACCACAATCAACCATAGTCAATCATGGAAAACATGGTCAACCATTCTCAACCATGGTCAACATGGTCAAACCATGGAAAACCATGGTCAACATGGAAAACATGGAATTACATGTTCACGGTTAACCATTACTTCAACATGATTGACCATAGTCAACCATATGTTGACCATCGTCAACCGTGTTCGAACATGATCAAGAAATCTTAACCATGGTCAAACATAGTCACCAAGTTTAACCATGGTCAACCTAGTTTAAGCAAAACCATTGAAAACCATGGTAAACCATGTCTAATGAATTCAACCATAATCTTTCCTTATTTGATCGAGGTAAAACATCGTCAACAATGGTCTTATGTGTTTGAGAATAATTAATCTTAGACAAAAAAATCGACCATGCTCAACGTGGAAAATATGGCCAACCATGTTCAATGACGTTCAAACATGGCCAAACCATAGTCAATAATTGTCTGCATGGTCAACCTAATTGACTATCAACAACTCTAGTCAAATATTTTTAACATGGTCAAGATGTCGAACCATGGTTAGATATTGTCAACCATAGTCATCTATATGTAAATGTTGACATCCATGGTCTATTATATTTAGCGTTAATGAACCATATGTTGACCATATTCAACTATGGTCGAATAATCTCAACCATGGTTAGGCACAATCAAGTAAGTTCAAACATGGTCACCAAATTTAACCATAGTCTACATTATTTAATCGTCGTCAACCATGTTCATCCATGTTCAACCATATTCAGTTGTAGTCAAACATGATCAACCATGGGAAACATGGTCAAAACATGGAAAACTATGGTTAACATGGAAAATAAAGGAAAAATTGCACTACCATGTTCATGGTAACTGTTGTTCCTCAGGAGTTAGTTTCTGGCTATGGGAAACCAGTGCCTAAGACATTTTGGAATTGGACAAAAAGATTAAAATTAATGGCTAGAAGTACAAGCCATGAAGGCTTGTAAGCAATTATTTTTTGTTTTAAAACCCTATCCTTCTAAAATAGAATGGCCAGAAACTATGAGAGTTGCCGGGTGGAGATGTAAAGAAGAAAATGAAGGAGACATAGTTTTGGCAAATGCAATTAAGAATATATGCTTCAACTCTGCTAAAAGAATGATGAATGAAGAAGAATAATAAGAATGATATTCTTAGATGTGGAGTGCTTCATTAAGGGCTTCAATATTAATTTTTAATGATTACAATGAAATTTTAATGAGTATAAACGAAAGCGCTAGTTGCATCTTACACTATCCAAGAGAGGAAAAACATACATGAATGTGGAGACACATGAGAAAAATAATCACTGCAACACCAATGCTGGAATCAATATATTATTCAAGCTCCCCAAATATTCTGGTTTAAAATACTCAGCCATGAAGCCTTGGCTCTAAACCCCTCCAATGTCTTCCTTTCTCACTTTTATTCTCCTCCTAACCTAACTGTCTCAGCGTTAGTTACAAAACTATTTTTTTCACAGTTATGTAATTGTTTCTTCTTCCTTTTTATTTTTTTACAATAAGGTTTTTGAAGCCATATAACTTTAATGTTATATATACATATATATAACATTAAATATAATTCTTTTGTTTAAAACTATATTTGTCCATTTAAAATTTTATAGTACAAGCTCATAAAAAATGGATAGTTGAATCAAGAAATAAATGCGGGGCCCAACAAAACCACATACGGTTTCTTAAAAGTATAACACCGCTTTCAGAGGCACCTTCTCATGGTTTCTTGAAAATAATCGGGTGATGCTGCAAAAAATCCCAACCGTCAATCTCTTCATGGGTATTTTTGATGAATCCACTTACAAAGGCACTTGAATAGTTTCTAAAACAAGGGGTGAGTGATGTCGTATTAAAACATAGTCGTGATTGTAACCTTCACAAGTCATGGAAATTTGGCAGTGTATCATCCACTGTATCTTGAGCTTGCATCCCTAAGAAATCCGTTGTGCTTCTTACATCTTGATAGACATCAAAGTTTCGCTATAGTTTACAGTGATAAAAAAACTCAGAAACAACAATACATTGGTCCCCTTGTAGAGATTTCCCTGGCATCATATACACAAGTCTTTATGTAAGTCCTTCACGATTCCATATTTTCATTTTATTTTTGAAATTCTTCCGTTGTGGAGCTTCACTTTCTCATTGCTGAAAATTGAAAATGCAAATTGTTAACATGGAAACTGAATTCCAGTAAGCCAGGGTGTTTTTATGAAAACTAGGCTTTGAAAGAACTCATAAAATTTATGAAACCGATCTGGATTTTCAGAAATTTCTGACGAAAAAATCAATTAGGGCCTTTCTGCACAAAACCTAGATCACATAATTTTAAATTTGTGCTTAGTTTTCCTGCAATTTGCAATCGAAATTTGCTTTACATGAAAATTAACTGCATATTCGTATGAAGAAAAATTTACAGTTTACAAGGTGTGTCCCTTGAGGTGCATACAACATAAACATGAAAAAATATATCTATTGAATTTCAAAGCCAAGGTTGCCATCCAACCCAAATCCAACCAAGCAAATTAGGATCTGTAGCCTTATCAATCAGACAGTCCACCTTTTTCCATATAGTTTCAGAAACACTTTTTCATATTCTAGCACGAATATTCTTTTTTAGATTTCCACAAACAATTTCCAAATCAGGTATATAGGGCTTTCTGGAGTGAATTGAGGTGTGGAACTCAGACATAATAGTATATGTTGGGTTCTAAAGATTAAATTTACGATGAGAATTTTTTATCTTTAGTGCAACATGTTGTCACTCAAGCGAAGTTATTTGACAAGGCTGGTGTTTAGAGCCACCCTCAAATGGTCCTAATTGTTGCAGATCTGTAGTTGTCATCGCCTACTTTTTTCAATCAACCAATGGTTCATTTACAAAGACATCCAATCACAACAGAAATGATTTCACGGTTTGAATGCAATGCAGACAATGGGAGTTCCATGTCATTATGAAATAGTGTAATAGAATCCAATGAAAGAAGCAAATTTTTGAACTGAGGAGTAAGCCTGAATGGTATTAATTCGGAAACTCACAGAAGAATCACCCCTGTACCAAAGCTGTATCCAAAATCAATAGGAACAAGCATACCATATTTAGTATCCATCAAAAATTTGGACATGTGCCTCTCTCCTACTTCAACTATGTAACTTCAAATACTCAAAACAAATAAGCTTCGAACAAACTGTGAACATAAATTAATAAATAACTATGCACGCATTTTCAGCCTTGACATGCCAGTCTTGAGGGCATCCCATAGTAACTGAGAAGACAAAACATTCAATTTCTGTGTGATTTCATTTGCACTTAATTTTCTATACATGTTTGTATAGCTTTCAGATGATATCTTTATTGACACTCCTCGCTTTTCTATCCATTCATGATATTCACTATGCAATGAGATAAAATACCAACTGGTGTATTCTTATGCTATCTTGAAATTGGCTAAGCACTAGTTGGTAGCTTGTGTGTTAATCCATCCTTGATCACATCTCCAAGAACAAAAGTATCTTCGAAAAACTAAATATTACCACATTTATTTGAAATGGGAAACTAAACATATGTTCGTATGGAAAACTTCCTCTTTCTCTCCATCAAGTTTCTTTAATCTTTCCTCAATGTACTGAACAACTTCGATAATTTCTTTCCTCTTCTTTTTAGTTTCCTTCATAATTTTTAAATTTTCATTGCGAGGTATTTCTTAAGTTTTTCAGAATATCCCAGCCTTTCCTTATACATCTGGGCAATCTTCATATACACTAATGACCACATGATAGGAAAATGGTTTAACACTATCAATCCATGAGCATATTTGAGAAATGAGATGATCTTTTTCATATGAAAAAGAGCATATTTGGTATGAAAAATACCTTGTTGAATGTTTTAGCTTATCAAAACATACGAGACGTGAGATGATCTTTTTCATATGTAAGAGAAAATATATAATAGAACTGATAACAAGAAACAAAAATCCTTTGAGGAAATTCAGTATCTGATACCTAATTTTTGTCTGCAGCTTCTTCATTTTATATCAAAAAACTTTATTTGTTAGTAAAATCCTTTCCAGTGGAATTTCCAGATGAATGATTGACAACCAAAATTCGATATCTAAATCTTGTTCTCCATCAATAAATATATATTTTTATCTAGGGAAAAATAACTTTGTGTCTTGTTCCTCGACAACGACACCAAAATTGTTGTTCCTAAGGTGACAGTTCCTGGTCATGGGGAATCAGTGCCTGAGACATTTTGGAATTGGATAAAAAGATTGAAATTAATGGCCAGAAGCACGGGCCATGAAGGCTTGTAATCAATTTTTTTTTTATTTTTTTTGGAAACCTTATCCTTCTGAAGTAAAATGACCAAAACTATGAGAGTTGCAGGGTGGAGATGTAAAGCAGAAAATGAAGGAGACATATTTTTGGCACATGTAATTAAGAATTGATGCTTCAACTTTGTTGAAAGAATGATGGACGAAGAAGAAGAATTTGGATGAGATTCTCGAATGTGGAGTGCTTCATTAAGGGCTTCAAGATCATTTTTGATGATTACACTAAAATTTTAATGATTAAAACAAAGTAAATTCATTAAAACATAAACTTAAGTGCCAACTGCATCTTACACTATCCAAGAGAGAAAAAACGTACATGAATGCTGAGACACATGAGAAAAACAATCACTGCAACACCAATGCTAGAATCAAACTGACTAACATATATTATTCAGGCTTCCCAAAGATTCTGGCTTACAATACTCAATCTTGAAGTCTAGACTCCAAACCCCTCCAATGTCTTCCTTTCTCACTTGTATTCTCCTCCTAACCTAATTGTCTCAACGTTAGCTAAAAAACTATTTTTTTTAATAGTTATGTAGTTGTTTCTTCTTCTTTTCTTTTCATTTTAATGGTTTTTGAAGCCATATCATTTTAATATTATATATATATATATATAATTCTTTTGTTTAAAACAAACTTCGTCCATTTAAAATTTTATAATAAAATCTCATAAACAATGGGTAGTCGAACCACGAAATAAATGTGGGCCCCAACAAAACCACATAGAGATTCTTGAAATTATAACACCGCTTGCGAAGGCACCTTCTCATGGTTTCTTGAAAAGGATAGGGTCTTCCTACGTAGTTTTGATGAATCCACTTATGGAGGCACTTGAATGGTTTCTGGAACAAGGAGTGAGTGATGCCGTATTAAAACACAACCATGATTTTCACCTTCATAATTCATGGAAATTTGGAAATTTATCATCCATTGTATGTAGAGCTTCCAGCCCTAATAAATATATGGTTCTTCTTACATCTTAATAGCCATCAAAATTTCATTGTAGTTTACACTGATAAAAAAAATTAGAAGCAACAATAGATTGTTCCCTTTGCAGACATTTTCCTGGAATCACATACACGAGTCCTTTAACAATTCTAGATTCTTTTTTTATTTTTAAAATTATTCCGATGTGGAGCTTCACTTTCCCATTGCTCAAAATTGGAAATGAAAATTGTTAACATAGAAATCGAATTCTAGAAAGCCGGGGAATTTTTTATTGAAACTGGAATTTGAAAGAACTCATAAAATATATGAAACCGATCCGAATTTTCAAAAAATTCTTGCGTTAAAATTAATTAGGGCCTTTCTTCACAAATCCCAGTTCACAAAATTTGAAATTTGTGCTTATTTTTCCTACAATTTGCAATCGAAATTTTCCTTACATGAAAATTAATTGCATATCCGTAAAAAAAAAAAATTACAGTTTACAAGGTGTGTCCCTTGAGGTGTATACAACATAAACATGAAATAGTATATCTCTTGAATGTCAAAGCCAAGGTTGCCATCCAACCTAAATCCAACCAAGCGAATTAGGATCTATAGCTTGATCAATCAGACATCCCACTTTTTCTTGTATAGTTACACACACACTTATGCATATGCTAGCCCAAATATTTTTTTCTAGGATTTCCACAGAAAATTTCCAAATAAGGTATACAGGGCTTTTTGTAGTGAATTGAGGTGTGGAGCTCAGATATAATAATATCTGTTGGGTTCCAAAGACTAAACTTACGATGTGTTTTTGACCTTTAGTGCAACATGCTGTCGCTCAAGCAAAGTTATTTGATGAGGCTAGATTTTAGAACCACCCTCAAATGGTCTTGGCTACTGTAGATCTACAATTTTCATCACCTCATTTTTTCAGTCAACCAATGGTTCATTTACAAAGACATCCAATCACAATAGAAATGATTTCACGGTTTGAATGCAATGCGGACAATGTGAGAAACATCTCATTACATAGTAGTGTAATAGAATCTAGTGAAAGAAGTAAATTTGTGAACTGAGGAGTAAGCCTGAATGGTATTAATTCAAAAACTCGCATAAGAATCACCCCTGTACCAAAATTGTATCTAAAATCAATAGGAACAAGCATACCATTTTTAGTGTCCATCAAAAATTTGGACAAGTGCCTGTCTCCTACTCCAGCTATGTAACCACAAATACCTATAACGAATAAGCTTTGAACAAACTATGAACGTGAACGAAGAAAGGATTATGCACTTGTTGTGAGCCTTGACATTCCAATCTTGAGGGCATCCCACGGTAACTAAGAAACCAAAATATTCACTTTCTGTGTGACTTCATCTACACTGAATTTTCTGTACATGTTTGTATAGATTTAAAATGATATATTTATTGACGCTCCTTGCTTTGCTACCCATTCATGATCTTCACTACACAAATGAGATAAAAGACCAACTAATGTATTCTTATCCTGTCTTGAAATTGGCTAACCACTAGTTGGTAGCTTGTCTACTAATCCATCCTTGATCACATCTCCAAGAACACAAGTATCTTCGACAAACTGCATATTACAACATTGCTTTGAAATGAGAAAGTCAACATATGTTTGTATGGACACCATCCTCTTTCTCTTCATCAAGTTCCTTTAATATTTCCTCAATGTACTGAACAACTTCAATAATTTGTTTCTGTTGGAATATTGAAGAATTCTAGAACAACAATGGAGAGAGTAATACTCTCCTCTTTAACATAGAGAAATTAAAATTTCAATTACAGGAGACAGAGTTTCCACTTGAAAACAACCTTCCACTTGAAAACAACCTTTGCAAAACACAGTGCTATCAAATTCTTCTCTATCACTCACTAAAACATACACTGTTGTGTAAATTTTCTATGCTCTATCTCTCAAGAAAAATAAAAAGCACTGTTGTGCACTCACTGAAAAATCACATTGTCTGTATTACAAAATAACATTGCTATGTGTTATATATAAAACACTACCAAAAAAAATTAAAAATAAAGTCTATTTAAAAATGAATGTCAATGGGCCCACATAATAAAACGTGCATAAAAACAATATGTCGTCGTGCGATATTAAAACATAAAACAAAATTATGAAACCTTTAACCTTTGACCTCGTGGAGCCTGCCGGAACTCAAACCTTAATTAACCAACCTTCATAACGATTTCGGGTTACAAAAGAGCATGCTGACGTCACCCACATTGTGACATGAAATCGATTTAAATCCGCCCTATAAATCGTATTGGGCCCACTTTGGGCTCGGCGTACGAAGGGCTGAGTGTGACCCGAAATCCACTTAAATCCACCTCAATCTTTTTCAGGTCTGGTTCTCTACCTGGTGAGCGAGCAAAACAAAATCTCGTTCCAATTAAAATCTACCATGCATCTGCCTGCTGACTGGACTACGGTGTGGGACCACTACTGTGGGAGTTGTCTACTGACGTAGCCGTGGGGACCACCAGTCTTCAATCAACCACTCTTCCGTGTACACAAAGAACGAATACTGTGTCCTTTAAATACAAACCCTGTTTTTATTTTGAAATGCAAAGCTCTATTTTTCCAAAAATAACTCTTTGTTCTAAACTGAAAGACTGGCACTGCATTAACATTTGACTGATCAAAAAAATGGAAAGCGGTTGAGTACAAAAACCTGGAGAAGGAAAATGAAAGCTGCTACAACTGTCAGTGATTTTGAAAACAATTAAGGAAGGCGGCTCATTGTATAGTGTAGCGGTTGAAAGTAATATTTCAACACTCCCCCTTACTTTCAACTGCTGGGTTATCAATCATACCCAGGCATTTTCTCAAAAATTCAAAACTCTTCTATCCCAATGGCTTGGTCAGAATGTCTGCAAACTACTCCTGAGTGTTGCAGTGCTCCAAAACAATTTCTCCATTGTTTACCAATTCTCTGATGTAATGAAATTTTGTGTCAATGTGTTTTGTTCTCTTATGAAACACAAAATTCTTCGATAATGCAATAGCATAGCTATTGTCACAAAAAATCACAGTTCCCTTTGCCTGCTATTGGCACAAACTTCTTAACATCCTCCTCATACAAATTGCTTAACCGTTGTTGCTGTAGCTGCCACATATTCTACCTCTGCTGTAGACAATGCTACAATGGGTTGTTTTTTAGAAGCCCATGAAGTGGCTCCTAAACCCATGTGAAAAACATAACCAGAAGTGCTCTTCCGATCATATACACTTCCAGCCCAATCACTGTCAGTGTATCCAACTAAATCTGGACATTCTGAAGCAGTATATAAAATACCATACCTTTTGGTTCCTTTAACATGCCTCAGAATTCTCTTCGCTTCCTGCCAATGTGCATCCTTTGGCTTCTCCATGAATCTGGAAATCAAACTAACGGCATGCATTATGTCAGGCCTAGTTGTAGTCAAATACATGAGGCTGCCAACTATGCTCTTGTACAAGCTATGATCAAAATCCTTGCTACTGTCCTCTTTGCTAAGTTTTAATCCCATCACTATGGGAGTGATCGTTGCTTTGCTCTCCTGCATATTAAATCTTTCAAGTAATTCATTAACATATTTTTCCTGTGAGATAAAAATCCCATTTTCATCTTGTTCTACTTCTATTCCTAAGAAGTATTTCAACAAACCCATGTCAGTCATTTCAAATTCTTCTTTCATGACTGTTTTAAAATTTTCAATAAGGTAATCATCATTACCTGTGAAAATAACATCATCAACATATAAAACTACAATCAACATTTTACCATATTTTTCTTTGATGTAGAGGGTGGGTTCTCCCTCACACTTTTCAAATCCATTTTCCAGTAGATAGGAATCTATCCTACTGTACCATGCTCTTGGCGCTTGCTTCAGCCCATAAAGAGCTTTCTTCAGCTTGCACACTTTCTGCTCTTGGCCTTTCTTCTCATAGCCTAGAGGTTGTTCAATGTAACCCTCTTCCATTAACACTCCATTTAGGAATGCTGACTTCACATCCATTTGGTAAACTTTCCACTTGTTTTGTGATGTTTGACAAAGACCGTCTTCACGCTTTCCATTTCACAAATCCTGCAAAATTTTCATAATCTATCCCATGCTTCTGCTTATATCCCTTGACAACAAGTCTGGCCTTGTGTCTCTCTATTTTGCCTTCAGCATTACTCTTGGTCTTGTAGACCCATTTAACTCCAATGACATCTTTACCTTTTGGGAGTTCAACCAAATCCCAAGTCTTATTTCTTTCTATGGCATTAAACTCCTCATCCATAGCTTCTATCCATTTTCTATCTTTAATATCATCCTCAAAATGGATAGGGTCATCAACATGACAATATAAAGTAAACAAAGAATTGATACCTTCATTTGCTGCCTCTTGTGCATAAATGTCATTCAAATTTTTGAACTTCTTGCCTCTTTCATTAGGTGTACAAGTGCTTGAAGAAGCACTTGAATTTCGTCCTTGTGTTGTTCTTGGAGAAGCACTTTCATTTCTCCTCAAGCGTGTGACTTGCTGCTCTTGTGTTGGTGTTGCTATTTGGGGATGTATTTCAGCCAACTCATCATCATTTTCATCCTGAGATAAACAATGTTTAACATTCACTGTTTTCTCTATGCTTCCATCCCAAACTTCCTCTTCAATAAACTGAACATCTCTGCTCACAATAAACTTCTTGGTGGATGGGTTGTACAGCCTTTAAGCCTTGGATTCCTCACTGTATCCAATGAAAATACATTTCTCCCCCTTGTTTTCCAACTTCTTCCTTAGCTGATCTGGAATGTGCGCATAAGCCACACATCCAAAAACCTTCATATGTGTGACACCTTGCTTTGTGCCACTCCATGCCTCTTCCGGCACTTTGTCCATCACTACTTTTGTAGGGCACCTATTCAAAATGTATGATGCACAATGTAAAGCTTCAACCCAATAATCATTAGGAAAATTCTTTGCCTCTAACATACTCCTCACCATGTCCATTATGGTTCTATTCTTCCTTTCGGCTACCTCATTTTGCTGCGGAGTATATCTAGTTGTAAACTGCTTTTGAATACCATTTTCTCTACAAAGATGTAGAAAATATTTAGAGATATAATCACCTCCTCTATCAGTCCTTAGGAATTTGATGTGCAGCCCACTTTGGTTTTCCACAAGCGCTTTGAAATTGCAAAATTTTTCAAACACTTCACTTTTGTTTTTCAAAAAGTAAACCCAAGTTTTTCTTGTAAAATCCTCTATGAATGTTAACATATAATGGTTGTTAGCAAGCGATGGAGTTTGCATCGGTCCACATAAATCTGATTGGATAATATCTAAGGGTGCCTTTGCCCTTATGCTTTTCCTGGAAGGAAAACTTTCTCTGTGTTGTTTCCCCAAGTTACAACCTTTACAAAGGCTTTTCGGTTTCTCTATCAATGGTAAACCTCTTACCATTCCTTTTCTATTCAACAAATTAAGACCTCCAAAGTTGAGATGTCCAAATCTCAAGTGCCACAACCAATTTTCGTCTTTTGGTTCGATTTGGAAAGCCTCTTGTGCCACTGCTGCTTTCTCTTCACCATTCTTCAAATCTTCTCTCATTCTAAGAGGGAAAATCATGTTCCTTGTCATCTTTACTTCAACAATACATTGTTTGCTGGGTGGTTTTTCCATGATGGTACAAACATCATCCTCAAAAAATACATTGTACCCCTTTTGAACAAGCTGTCCAATACTTAAGAGGCTACATTTCATTCCTGGAACATAATAAACATCTGTTATGGATTTCTTTGCACCTTTCCTTGTTAAAACATTTACATTTCCTTTTCCCATAATAGAAACTTTGCTATCAGTTCCTAGTGTGACTTGTGACTTCACACTCTCATCTAACATAGAAAACATTGCTCTTTTTCTTGTCATATGGTTACTGCAACCAGAGTCTAGAAACCATAAATCCTCATTCTTTTCTTCAGCCATATTACAAGCTAAAAATAAATTATCTTGGCTGATATTTTCTCTAGTGAAATTTGCACTAGTTCTATTTCCCATATCATGTTGCTTCTTTCGACATTCATTAGAATAATGACCATATTTTTTACAATAGTGACATTGGAGATTGGACTTATCATACCTCTATCCTTGAGCATTCTACTGACCACTTTGCTAGCTACTGCCTTGGCCTTTATGCTGATTTGAATTGCTGCCCCTTCCTTCAGCATTTGTTGGACTGTTCCTTCCACCTCTATTTTGGCTTCTGCCTCTTCCTCTCTTGTTTCCTCTTCCGAAAGACATTTTGGTCTTAAAGGAATGTTCCAGAGATGATTTTTCACTCCTACCCAATCTCTTCTCATGAGTCATCAGTGATGCATGTAGCTCATCCACTGTAAAATTTCTGAGATCCTTAGTCTCCTCTATGGTGGTGACAATCACATCAAATCTTGAGGGTAGACTCCTCAAGAGTTTTTCCACAATCCTCTTATCTTCAAGAGTCTCTCCATGAGATCTTATTTGTGTGACCATTCCAATCACATGAGTGAAGAATGAGTCAATGGTATCTGACTCTTTCATACAGAGAGTCTCAAAGTCTCTCCTCGGCAATTGAAGTTTTGATGTCTTCACTCTTTCCATGCCTTGATAGGCTGTCTTGAGAGTTTCCCATGCTTCTCTAGATCTCTTGGCTACTGCTATCCTTGGAAACACACTCTCATGCACTGCTTGATACAATAAGAAGAGAGCTTTGGAGTCTTTCTTCCTATTTCTCTTCAGCAACTCTTTCTCTGCCTAAGTTAAATCTTCAAACTCTTCTTCATCTGTTGGCTCTTCAAAGCCATCCTCAACAAATTCCCATAATTATTGGGAGACAAATAAAGCTCTCATAGTTATTGACCAGTAGTCATAATTTTTCCCATTAAATAGTGGGAAGTGGATATTTCCAATACCCATGCTAGTGCTGGCTCCAACCATTCTGCACTCTTAACTATGATTCAAAAACACTTGACTGTGTATTTAAAATAGCTGACTATTTTGCAACAGTAACACAATAAACTGTATAGAGAAATACCTTGAATTCTTTTTAGCTGAGTCTTCACACTGCTGGAGAAGCTGCTACAACAAAGAACTCCTTCCTTCAGCTTCTTTGATCTTCAAAGAGCCTGGACTAGCTCTGATACCATGTTGGAATATTGAAAAATTCCAAAACAACAATGGAGAGAGTAATAGTCTCCTCTTTAACACAGAGAAATTAAAATTTCAATCAAAGGAGAGAGAGTTTTCACTTGAAAACAAACTTTTTTTCCTTTCAAAAAAAACTATTACAAAGCTTCCTCACTGAGAGGGATTACAAAATAACAAGACTGCTACAAAACACAGTGCTATCAAATTCATCTCTGTCACTCACTAAAACATACACTGTTGTGTAAATTCTCTATGCTCTATCTCTCAAGAAAAATAAAACACACTGTTGTGCACTCACTGAAAAATTGCACTGTCTGTATTACAAAATAACACTGCTATGTGTTATATATAAAACACTACCAAAAAAACATTAAAACTAAAGTCTGTTTAAAAAATAATGTCAACGGGCCCACATAATACAATGCGCATAAAAACAATATGTTGTCGCGTAATATTAAAAAATAAGACAAATTATGAAACCTTTAACCTTTGACCTCGTGGAGCCTGCCGGAACTCAAAACTCAATTAACCAATCTTCATAACGATTTTAGGTTACAAAAGAGCCCGCTGACGTCACCCACATTCTGACGCGAAATCAATTCAAATCCGCCCTATAAATCGTATCGGGTCCGGTTTGGGCTCAGCGTACGGAGGGTTGAGTGTGACCCGAAATCCACTTAAATCCACCTCAATCTTTTTTGGGTCTGGTTCTCTGTCTGGTGAGCGGGAAAAACAAAATCTCGTTCCAATTAAAATCTGCCACGCGTCTGCCTACTGACTGGACTGTGGTGTGGGACCACTGATGTGGGAGTTGTCTGGGAACATGGCTGTGGGGACCACCGGTCTTCAATCAACCACTCTTCCGTGTACACAAAGAACGAATACTGTGTCCTTTAAATACAAACCATGTTTTTCTTTTGAAACACAAAATTCTATTTTTTCAAAAATAACTCTTCGTTCTGAACTGAAATATTGGCACTGCATTAACGTTTGACTGATCAACAAAATGAAAAGCGGTTGAGTACAAAAACCTGGAGAAGGAAAATGAAATCTGCTACAACTGTCAGTGATTTTGAAAATAATTAAGGAAGGCATCTCATTGTATAGTGTAGCAGTTAAAAGTAATATTTCAACAGTTTCCTCTTCTTTTTAGTTTCATGCATGATTTTTAAAATTTCATTGTGATGTATTTCCTGAGTTTTTACGAAATATGCCAACCTTTCCTTGTACATCTGGGAAATATTCATATACACTAATGATCACAAGATAGGAAAAAAGTTTAACATTATCAAGCCATAAGAATATTTGAAGCATGGGAATTAATGTACTAACAAATTGATGTTTCTTAGCCATATCTCATTGTTTTTGTCCAAGTCCAAGAGGAAAGATTAAGCCACAATAGTAACCATAAATAGACCATGATTGAACATATTTAACCATGTTCAAGCATGGTCAAGCAAGCTTAACCATGGTCAAACATGGTTTAACCACCCCTCCCACATTTACCCAAATCCATAAGATCGCCTTGGTAAACATGAGATGAGAGTTACTATGTGAGACTCAATTTCACGGATGCACTTATGGAAAATGGGGTCCACATGTCCAAAACTGACTGCAAACACCCAAAGACACATGATCACACTTTTATTAGTCTAATTTGACACAACATTATTTCATTTCATTTTTGTTTCCTTAAATTTAATACAACTTTCCATTTTTGGTAGTTTTCTCGGGTTCTAAATTTCTGAAGCCATTTTGAGGTCTTAATTTTTTTTTTCAAGATTTCAACCTCCTTGTGGAGATCTTCAAAACAAGGTATTATGATCGTCAGATGAAGATAGTATGCCAAAGTTATGACCCCAGGCAGTTGGAGGTTTGAATTAGTCGTTTATACAAACACTTTGTGTACATAACACCTATAGGTTATAAATACATATATGTTCATTAATTCAATAAGCTCACTAGAGAATCATATTTGACACAATGACAAAACTAAACATTCAATGTCAACTTAGAACTTGACCTAGACTAACCAAAACATATTAGGCATTTCAGCAAACACGTGGAATACACGTAAACTACAAGTCATGAATGCATATCTGATCATAAAAGTCTAAGATTTGTTCGAGAATAACCAAAAAGGAATTATTCCCTCCACATAACTGCAACAACACTTATTATTCCATACATTCAAAATCTAAAACATTTATGAAAAGAGCCATAAATACCATAAATCATGTTACCAATAAATATCCAACATAGGTACCATGGAAACTCATCTATAATATCACCAACATAATCACTACAAATATGCATGAATAACAATAGGAGAATAACTCTTATTAATATATGAAATTACCAACCAAGTCAGTGACTTCCCCATATCTCTCGACCATAGATTGAGATGAACCGAATCTCTCTTTCATGCAATCACCCTCACGCCATATTCCAAGCATGAATGTGGGATCTCATGGAATAAACCAAACAAACCAAACCAGGGCTTCCAGAGGAAAAACCACTTCAAATCTCAACCAGTGGTTCCACCTCACAGTCGGATATCACTAACACTAGGCCATATTGGTCTCTACCCAAGTTGTTCAGTGCTCCAGGAACTAGTAACTCAACCCACAACCTTCCAGGACTCCAAAGTGTTTGTCCAACCCATCTCAAGGGACTAGTAACTCAACCCACCAAGGGCTCTAGAGAATTTTTCTCAGCCTAAGCTCCAGGATTAGTAACTAAACCAAAGTTTTTCCATGGCTTCTAGAGTGTTTGTTCCAACCCACAACCATAAGGAATTATGAGCACCAACCAGAAAATTTTCAAATGGTAAAACCCACAATGCCATTTATATCCAAGAAATGGAAAGGAAATTCTAATACCACTATCAATCTAGAAAAGCCTTCATGCCAAT
The DNA here is from genome assembly GCA_034641835.2 of Pinus albicaulis. Taxonomy (NCBI): domain Eukaryota; kingdom Viridiplantae; phylum Streptophyta; class Pinopsida; order Pinales; family Pinaceae; genus Pinus; species Pinus albicaulis. The sequence goes on along the minus strand of CM076581.1, from coordinate 323,603,214 downwards.
GACAACATAGAACCAAATAATCACATGCCTACACCATGCATCTATAAATCAGCAAGGAAAACACACATGCAACATGTTACCTACAAAGAAATCCAGTTGTAGTGGCTGATCCAACTGTTCCCTTGTGCTTTCCTGCTTTCTTTTACCTTCTTTCTCTAAATCCAAGTGAATACTAGAGTGCTCCAAGCATGCTCCCAGAATTCTCTATGTGTGAAAGAGTATGAGAGAATGAGAGAATACAAGAGAGATCCAAGTTTAAACTAAAAAAAGGTTGTGAACTGATCCTTGGAAGCATTTTTATCATTGAGGCCACTATTTTTTTCATTTTTCCTTAATTTTCATTCAATTTCCTCATGCAAATCTATGACCTTTCACCTTCCTTTTCTCTTATTTTCCCTTATTTTCATAAATATAATTCCAATTAATGTCCACTTTTCCTTTGCCAATTTCCATAGCCATTTATTAATCACCAGTGATCATATTCACAATGTTTTTCCCAACATTTAACTTGGAATACGTGTCCCATGACCTTGGTTATTATTTTTATTTATTTACATAGAAAATCAACCAGGGGTTGTTACATACCCCTCCCCCTTAGGGGAATACTTTCCTGAGTGTTAAATGACACTTATAAACCAGAAAATCGCATGCTGCTCATGGAGCTTTATAACACAACTCATTGCAACATTTACATCATATCATTTTGTTGAATATCAGAAAAAGTGCCCCTTTTACCTGGATTGGTGGAAATCTCTTCAAGTTGGGCCCTGAACAAATTCTCAGGAGATGTGTGAGGGAGGAAGATTTTTTTGACATCCTCTCTGCATGTCATGATAGCCCTTTTGGAGGCCACTTCACTGCAAAAATAACAACCTTCAAATCTTTGCAGGCAGGTTACTATTGGCCTACCTTCACCAAGATGTCAGGAGATACACTAGTAGGTGTGACCAGTGCCAAAGGATGGGGAAAACTACACAGAGGGATGAGATACCTTTGCACCCTCAAGTGGATCTAGAGTCATTTGAAAAGTGTGGCATTGAATTCATTGGACCCATTGATCCACCATCTGGGCAGAGAAGGTATATCATAGTCTGCACTGACTACCTAAAAAATTGGGCTGAAAGAAAGGATGTGAAGGTAGCAACTGAGGAGAAGGTAGCAGAATTTTTGAGAGAGAATGTGTTTTAAAAATTTGGATACCCCAGAGAGGTAGTCATTGAATAGGGGGGACAATTTACATCTCATCTCATTGAGAATATTATGCGGAATCACAATATAAATCATAATACTTCCACTGCCTACCACCCTCAAGCCAATGGCCAAGTGGAAGTGATCAACAAAGCTTTGGAGAATATCCTCACCAAGGTTGCAAGAAACAGCATAAAATATTAGGTGAACATATTGGTAGAAGCCACTTGGGCCTACAATACCACTTGGAAGACAACAACAGGGTTCACTCCATATGACTTGGTCTATGGGAAGAAAGATTTTCTTTCAATTGAGTTGGAGTTTAACACCTTGAGGATGGACACTGAGTTAGACCTAGATATCACAAAGGCCCAACAATAAATTTTGCCACAATTAAATGGCTTGGATGAATTCGGGATGTAGGCAGTCCTTCACATAGAAGTGATTCAGTTGCAATGGAAGGTCTAGCATGCCAAGCATATTAAGGAGAATACCTTTCAAGAAGGAGATTGGGAGATGCTGTATGGATCAAGGTTCAAGGATTTCATAGGAAAATTAATGAAAATATGGTTGGGACCTTACAAAGTGGAAAAATTCTATGATAATGGTGTATTTTAGATCAGGACCATATATGAGGAGGCGATTCCCCTACCTGTCAATGGTTACAGGCTCAAAGTTTACAAAAATCCCCTGTGTAGGGATAAGTTTATAAATTCCATAAACAAGGAGGTGTATGTCATTGGAAACTCCATAGTTTCAGCACCTCCCCATCCTATAAAAAGGAAATAAAAGAAAAAATAAAGAGGTGTGGGTGAAAACCTCTTTGAGGCACCAAAGGACAACTCCAGGGTTGAAAAACTCCATGAGGCAATCCTGGAGCAGAAAAAAAAACAAAGAATAAAAGATCCTTGGGTGAAAACCTCCTTGAGGCACCCAAGGAAGGCTTATGGTTTTAAAACCTCTATGGAGGTAGCCTGCCTTCCTTCAAAAAAAAAAGAACATAAAAAAGAGAAAATAAGCAAAAAGAAAAACAGAAAAATGATACTTATGCACTTAATTATTTTTTGTTTTGTAGGTTGTTGATCAAAGGATCTTTTAGATCTAAAGGATTGCCTTCTTCCTCTATTCTCTCTTCTCTACTTACAAACTCCATGGAAAACTCCAGCATGCACCCATTCGCTCATTTCACCTTTCAAGTAGGCAGAAAAATTTATTTTCACTCTTGATTGTAATTGCTACAGGAAAGTCCTAGCAGCTACAAGATTCCTGTAGCAGTACAGGAAACCTTGTAAATTTTACAGGAAACTTTGTAAATTCTACAGGAAAATTATTTACAAAGAATGTAGCTCTCTCAAAGGTTTCTAAACTTAAAAAAGAGAATGATTCTTTATTTTTTTCCTATACCTACCACTCTTAACCCTCACTTCACTCCATGCACAAAGGTTTCACTCTCTAAACCCTATGTTACACCACTAGCAGCTAGATCATATATACCTTGGCATGAGACCTCTCTCCTTACTTCTCCATCACTCCACCCATTCCATAAATCCATCCCTAACCTCCATAAACCATTTCTCTTCATCTCCAAGAAATCTGGAGCCCCAAGAAGCAGAGAGAAGACTGCTACAAGAAGTTGAAAATTTTCTTGTCGCAATTCTGTATATGGCACAAAAGGGTCAAAATCTAAGGATAAGATGATGAATATGGCTTCAAAGTACCACCAACAGACTCCAAGCGAATGAACCCACCACCTAGGGCACCTGAGGGCCTCCATGCAGCACCTGCAAGAGCAAAGTAGGGCCACTCTTGGGTTGTATTACCCCCTAAGACCACCATTAACAAGAAAATACACGAGAGGATAGAGGTAAGTGGTTCCCCCCCATGATAATTACAATTTATCAATGAAATTTATACACAGTCAGTCATAAATTGGAAATTAAATGGTTAAATTTGTGTTTGTTTGAGACCATAATCTCCAAGGAACCTCTTCACAAGTAATTCTCAAACAAAAACCATTCTAACACCTTCCTATCACAACTACAAAATGGACGGGAGATTTAACATAAGGGAGCTCACTGATATTAAAATAATAAGATTGCGCCCTCAAGTAATGGAGATTTTCAGGAACCACTAGTGGCTAGGTTTCTTCCAGATTCTAAAGGGTTTTGATGAGGAGATAACTCAAGAATTTTCAGTCGCTCTGCAATCACACTCATAGGAGAGAGCCACCACTATGGTTAGACGCATAAAAATTACACTTTCACCTGAACTAATCAGGAAAATCACCAATTTTCCCTTTGGAGTCAAGTGGATTAAGGAAGATAGGATGCCCAACACTACAGCCAAGAAAAACTTCTTTATGCCAAGAGAATAATTCAATGAGGACAACAATGGAGTAAGGAGAGAAAACCTTCCATACCCCTAGGATGAAGTAGCCTTCCATATCATGAAATCTGCTTCGTGTGAGGGAAGGCCTAGTGTAGTCTATGGATACCATTTTAGGTTGTTGAATGAACTTATTTTTCAGGGAGAACTCCCTCTAGAACAAAGATTGAGCATCCCTCATTTCCTCTTTCACTTAATAATAAACATGAGAAAAAATGTGAGTGAAAGGAAGTACCAGCATTTGGCTCATCATGGCCTCATCAAACTGATAGTGAGTGATGCTCATAGCATATTAAACCTCCCTGTGTCTTGGTCCTCATTCATATACATGGATAGGGAAGCCCTCATAGCCACCCAAACTGGACAAACCTCTACATCTAGTCTTGTAGAGAGGAAAAAATAAGAATAAAAATAGGGAGATGAAACAAATATGGAAGAGAATGAGGAGAAGAGGGAAGAAAAGACATAGGAGGAAATATTGAACCTTCTTCTAGACACTGATACCTCTCCTCAGTAGACCAACATATCACCTGAGGTAACATAGAAAGAAGTGGCTGCTACCTTAGCAACTTTGAGCATAATAGTGAAAGAAAAGAGGAATATAGAAACACCCATGTACATCAGGACTAGGAAGAGTCAAAGGGTAAGGCATGGGAAACCACAGACTCTAACTAAAAGCCCTATTACCATTAAGGAGTCACCCAAGAAGGATGATGAAATAAGGTTAGAAGAAGGAATGGTTCACAAGGTCACCTCACCTGTGAGGACCCCTGTGACCTACATAAGGAGAAATTCGTCAAGGTTGGCATCCCCTACACATCTACCAACCCCCACAGACCCTCAAAAGACAAAAAATGTGGACAAACAAGCAAGAGAGGGTTCGCCATAGGAAAAATAAAGTTTGCTACAATAAGCTTTGTCTTTTCTAAAAGAAACTCCAATAGGGCTAGAATCAGAGAATGAGTCATTGGATGAGGGATAAAAGACACCCAGGGGTGGGAAAGATGCCCAAGAAGTTGAGGAAAAAGCACAATATGAAGGGAAATATGCAAAAGGGGAGGAAGAGGAAGAGGAAAAGGAGGAGCCTACCTCCCCAAAACCTGTCCCTAAAGGCATATTAGTAGTGTCACACCCTAGCCCTCAACCAAATATCAGTTCTTACTATAAATTTATTGAAGGGGGGAGATTGATTCCTCAAAATTTAGCAGTCCCCTTATTTTATCAGTTAGAACAATAAGGAGCACGCACCCACCATTAGATGAAAATTGCTACAACAAAAGGTGTCCATGACATAGGAATCGCAGAGGAAAAGGTCACTAAGTTGGGAAGGGATTTGTCTAATGTTAGGCTCAGAGAATCCATGTTGAAAGAACAACTTGAGGAAGCCTAGGCAGAGAATTAAATATTGCAAAGTTAGCTTAAGAAAAAGGACAAAAAAATGGCCACCATAGCAGATTTGTCGATGGAGGCCATTCAGTACAGATACCCATTAGACTATTATGCAGTCTACCTCAAAGAATAGTGGCTCTGATTTCAAATCAAGACACTAGACTCTCATGGGTCCTTACCTTTTCAAAATAAAAACAATTCATTGACTTTTGCAACTAGTCAAGCATGGTAGACAAGGAAAAGATGGAATAATTCTACATGAACAATCTTGTGTTGACAGACTTGAACATTTGGGACCCTAACCCTAGAATGAGAGACATGCAGTTGATGGAATTAGGCTCCTGGATGGTTAATGGGGAAGTAATAGAACAAGAAGTAAAGAGGGTAATGAGGAGAGAAAACAGATAGCCTATACAAATTAGGGAAAAACTATTCAACCCTAGGGGAGTCATCAACAACCATATCAAAATAGAAAAATTTGCCACACTTGTAGACAAGTACCTCAACAGACAAGCACAATCCATTTCCCATTTTGATGATGTTTCTAGGTTGTTGGGAGATGAATGTATAATGGCTAGTCAAAGGATATGGAATCGCCTCCCGTTTAGTCTAAAAAAAATGGAATACCACACCCCAGAGAGATTGAGGATTCCTCTAGAAAGGGAACCACTATACAAAAGGGCTGACCGGCCTCTAAATTAGACATAAAATAAGACCCATTTAACCTTTCTTAAGCCCATCTACCTTCCTTATGCACATGAATATATATATTAAATCTCTCCTTCTGCACTTAATAATGTTTTCTTATGCTTCAATATTTTATTAGGAAGGTTTAAATGTAATTTCATATTTGTGCCTAACATTGGTTATTTTTGTAGAATATTGTGAGAATATTTGGAAGATTATGAAGATTTGGAGAAGGAGATGATTTAGGGACTTTATCCCTGCCATTGGAAGATCAAGATTGGAGAATAAATGAGCACAATATCAGGAAATTAGGGAGAAATATTGGAGAGATTCAAGAGATTTTCCACCCTCTTTAACTCTCAAAATCAACCAAAGGATCCTCATTAGATTCCCTCCAGCAATTTCAATTCCAGATGCAGCCAAGTGACTCAAGACCAAGTGCACTCAAGCCATACTTGACTTGGAGTCAAGTGGACTCATTAACTATTTTTTAGGGAGTTATTGGTAGCTTCCCTTGAGGATAAATAAATCTAATCAAGAGCTAATTAGGGTCGATTCTTCGATTCCATTTTGGGACTTTGTTGCAATCTATTAAGCTTTTAATTGTACTAAGCAATTAGACTTTAAGAAATTTAACAAGGCTATTTTCTTCCTAAAATGAGCAGACATACTCCATTTTACTAATTTAGTTCCATAGAGCTGGGCTCGGGGTTAGCACCCAACCCATGTGCCTCAGCTTCTCTGTTGTTGTCATCCTTTCCTTTTTGTTATTTAGCTAGTTTTATTTTTGATATTTTCATTTCTATTATAGTTGTTGTTATAGATTTAATACACTTATCTACACTATAGAATAGCTAATAAACTCTATAAAATTGTGAGGCAGTCTTCCCATATCATATCTATCAATAGAATTCGAGTGGCGTTGACCTTCCCACAGGAAAAAAAAAAATTTCTGTTCATTGTTTTTATCATGTCTTTTGTCTATTTTTATGTTCATAACTTGCAGCTTTGTTTGCAAGAATGAACATCAAAATCCCCAAGAAGATCATCAAGACATCCCACTTCATTTCCCAGCTCTTTTTTCATGCCTGAGCACTGCTACTGTGCCTCCATTTCCCTACTTCTTTCTTTTATTTTCATCTATTTCCCCTTTTCATTCCCAAAACACTTGAAAAGCATTAGAATTAGGCCTCCGCCCTTTCTCCTCAAAACTCCTGCTCATCTTACCTCGCTCCATCGCAAATTGAAAATCGCTTGTGATATTTTTTAATGATCTCTCTTTCCAAGACTGAATGCAATATCCCTTTCTGCTTCCCTTTGCTACTCTTTTATTAAAAATAGTCAAAAACATTAGAAACTGCATTTTCCCCCTTTAGACTTACCATCTCTCCTTTTCCCAATCGCATTTACCATTTGGTCCTTGTTAATAAATTTTTCTTCCAGACACCGATTGTGATATTACTTTTTCCCTCCTTTCTCCTTCACTCCTCGTTTCTATGTCAAAAACCTTTCAAAGAACCTTACTCCACCTTTTTCTGAAAAGCCCTTCACTTTATCGCACTTCGCAATTCCTGTTGGCCTTCATTAATACTTACCGCTCTTTTGTGCCAATTGTGATATTATTAAAGTGCTTTGCCACCTTTCCTACTGCCACATCATCTGACTAATCACTTTTTCGCATTTCACAATCATCGTATTTCACATTTCAAAATTCTAGCCTTATTGTAATTCTCGCATTTTTCATTATCACATTTCAGCCCTGCACCTCACTTACTACCTTATGCCCCTAAACCCCGATTGTGAAATACTGCAATCTCACCACGCCATCGCAATCACATTTCGCATCGCATTTGGTATCACATTTCACACTTCGCATTTCCTCTCGACTGCACTCCCGCTTCTCCTCCAGCATTGTGACATTGCGATATTGCAATATCGCATATCGGATATTGCACTGCCATCCCTCCATCGCATTTCTTCCATTGCACTTTCCCAATCCTCCCACTCCAAAGATTTTTTGTGATACTATGCACTTTAATAAATTCCAAACAATTTTTTCACTCCTCTAATCCTTGTTTCATGCGTTTAAGCCTTCCATGAGCACCTTTAGCCCTTTTTCCTCTGAACTGCAATCAACACTTTTTCATTTAGAATTAGATCATGAATAGATGCATGGTTAGAAGCATGGTAGATAGATCATAGGACAAGTAGAGTGTGTTTAGCCATTTGGCCAGCTCAATGCAATTTAGTTTAGTTTCATTTCTGTCATTTCCTTTTTGTAATTTATTTTAGTTTGCTTCATGTCATTTCTTTTCAGCAATTTAATTTAGTTTCCTTTCTGTCATTTCCTTTCTAAAACTTAGTTTAGTTTCATTGATGTGTGATAGAATTCACTGAGAACCCTTAGAAATAGCACCCTTTCATAAAACAGAAGATGATGACATGAACAGAATGCATCTAATTTGTATATAGCACTATCACCTCCAAGTTTGTACGAATCCCGGGTTGATAAAGTAAAGTAGGGAAGCCCCTGGGAGTTGCAACACTCTTGGTGCAATACCAGGGCTCACCACTTTTTGGCGTTGTTGCCGGGGAGGTGTCTAGTAGATGCTTTGATTTTTTTTAGCATTCTTTCTTGCTTTCCTTTCTTTTCATGCCATTTCAGAAATATAAAAAAAATACAAAAATATCTCATTTTCATGCCTCATAGGAGTAGGGATACTCAAAGTTTAAATAAAAAATACTTCTCCAATACCAACCCCCCCACTTAACCACGTGGTGCAGTAAGCACCACATCACCATACACTTTTGAAGGTAGAAGATATGGATGGATATCATGACAATGAAGAAGATATTATTGGGTTTCCCATTCAAGATATGGACATCAGTGTACATATGAAGAAAATCCCTCCATATTTCCTTCCCAACTTCTATGGTATGAGGACAGAGGATCTGGAAACATTTTTCTTTGAATTTGAGATAATTTGTAGGCCTTATGGCTACTTATCGCACACTCAAAAAATGAGATTTTTTCCTGCAAAATTGAAGGATAGATCTCTTAAATGGCTCATGAGTCTAGGTACTAATTCAATAAGATCATGGAATGATATGCAAAATATATTTCTAGAAAAATATAAAGGTCCTGATCTTAGAGAAGAAATTTTTAGAATGAATCAAGAAGAATATGAGAGCCTTGAGGATCTAATATTGAGGTTCATGTATAATGTTAAGAGGGAAAATTTGCATCATCTAGGATTTGACACACTAAAAACCCTCTTACTTAGAACAATTAGGGAAGAGTGGATTGATCTTCTTAATATCATGAGTAAAGTAAATGTATATCAATTGTCATTTGAAGAAATTTGGGAAACATGAAAAGGCATATCAAGAGGAATGGAAAGAGTAAGTAAGTTAGCATCAAAATTGGTAAGGAAAGATGAACTTGGAAATTTGCTTGATAGCTTTAAAACAGGAATTCTTAGCAATCTAAGTGAACAACTAGAAATGTTAAGAATGAAAAATGAGCAAAAAGAAGATGATTATACTTTTGTTATCCATGCAAAATCATATGCTACTAAATTTTTTTCATCATTCCCCGGGTTTAAATAAGTTTACTAAGAAGAAAATGGAGCAAGGAAACCACCAAAGAAGCTATGTTATGTAGGTCTAAGGATACCCTCACAGCCTAGTCAACTTGATATGATGCAAGGACCCACTCCACAATTTCAAGTTTATTCACATCCATTTCAAACTAATTGGGACACACTCCCCCCTTGGCAACCTTGGGCATCTCAACCCAAAAACCAATCTTGGCAACATGGTTGGCAAGGAACTTATGGGGAAAATCCTCAACATCCGCAGTATTTCCCTCAATATTCTCCATACCCAACTCCATGCTACCCTTGCCATCCACCTCCACTACAACCACAACCTCAAACACATCCATCTCGTATATCCGTCCCCACTCAACTACCCGTACCACCATTTCCAAACCCACACCATGAAGTATCTTAGCTCACTTACAATGCTGAGATACCACACTTCCAAACATCTCCTCTTGATCTAGTTGGTACTCATCTTAATTCAAGAAATGTATTGCAAAGAAGGGACTTTCTTAATGTCATTGAAGGACAACATCAAGAAGAAGAAGATCCAAATGAGGAGATCAAAATATCGAGGGCTGCACTTGATGAAGAGAAGATATCAAAATCAGATGTTGAAAAAATTCCCTTATGTTTACCAACATTTCCTCGTGTTCAAGAGAACAATCTGCAAAAAGAGGAAAATTTGACTACCATAATAGAAGAGGACATTGAAGGTGATTCAACTCAGAAAGTGAACTAGGGGCATCACAACTATATTGACATATGGTTCCAAACAGTCATTAAGTTACAGCAACACACTCTTCTCCAACAGTACTTGATACAATCTCAGTCAAAGAAATTCATCTCTCATATTCAGGTACATGTCAAATCATGTATTCCAAGTGTGCACATGATCTTATATGTCATCTTGATGTGTACAAGGCTCCATTGTAAGTATTCCTATACTTGAAAAAGTTTTTGTTTTTTTCAAGTAGAGTAGGAAAGTGAAAAAGAAAAAAAGAGAGAAAAAAAGGGAAAGAATAAAATCTCAGGTGAAAACCTCTTTTGAGGCATCTGAGATTGGCCCACTAATTAAAAACCTCCATGAGGCAGTCATTGGGTTTGGGAAAAAAAAGAAAAAAATAAAATATCCTAGGTGAAAACCTCCTTTGAGGTGCCTAGGAAGACCTACTAGTGGAAAACCTCATTGAGGCAGCTAGTAGGCCTTATAAAAAAAAAAAAAAATGCATGTCTCCATGTATCTCTCTCTAATGAATGCAGGTGCTCTCCCACCTTTGCAAACTAGAAAACAGTAAGTTGGCACAAAAATAAAAATTTTTCAACACCCTAGTTAAAGGTAGTCAAACATGGACTTCCTCCTCCTATGCTCAGAAGCTCCAAAAGGACCTCAAGAAGATTATCACATGCAGCTTCAGAACCACTGAAGACAGCTTCAACAACCATATCACCATCTTCAATATTACATGCAAAAACAAATCAATGGTAAGGCTCAAGTATGCAATCATCTAACCCTTTCTTTGAATCTATTTTAGCTTAATAAAACATTAAAAAGCGTGAGAAGGAAGGTTATTTTATATGGCCATAATTAGTAGCAAAGCAACCTCAGCCTTATCTAGCAACTAGCCTCACTTTTTCAACCAAGAAAAGGAACAAGACAAAAGTAAAAAGGACTTGAAAAAGTGGGCAGTAAGTAGTTCATTGTAACAGAAGACAAGGAGTGCCAAGGGATAACCAAGGGTGAACTCAGTTCATAGAAAAAAGAATTGTGAGTTTACTTTCCATGCAATAAAAATAAAATAAAAAATAAAAAAAAGAGAGAAAAAAATCAAATAAAAGGTGGATGCACCACCGCTTGGCATGCAAAAAATATTTGCTTAAGGCATCTGAGGACCTCCATGAAACACCTACAAGAAGAAATGCAAGTAGAATAGAAAGAAGATTAGCAAGAGGAGCAGCGCATGGGCCGATAAACAGAAAATGAAATAAGCCAGCATGCAGGAAAACCATAAGGCAGGGAGGATGAATAGGTTGCTCAGAGGATGAGCAAAAATTTTAGTAGGTGGGTGATGATGGGCCTATAAATTAGACATAAAATAAGGAACATATAACCTTTCTTAAGCCCATCTACCTTCCTTGTGCACATGAATACATATATTCAATCTCTCCTTCTGCACTTAATAATGTTTTATTATGCTTCAATATTTTCTTAGGAAGTTTTAAAGGTAATTGCATATTTGTGCCTAAAATTGGTTATTTTTGTAGCATATTGTGAGAATATTTGGCAGATTATGCATATTTGGAGAAGGAGATGATTTAAGGACTTTCTCCCTACCACTGGGAGATCAATATTGGAGAATAAATGAGCACACTATTAGGAAATTAGGGAGAAATATTGGAGAGATTCAAGGGGGTTGTCCACCCTCCTTAACTCTCAAAGGCAGCCAAAGGATCCTCATGAGATCCCCTCCAGCAATTCAAATTACAGAGGAAGCCACACGACTCAAGACCAAGTGCACTCAATCCATACTTCACTTGGAGTCAAGTGGACTCATTACCTATTTTTTAGGGAGATGATGGTAGCTACCCTTGAGGATAAATAAAGCTAATCAAGAGCTAATTAGGGTCAATTCTTCGATTCCATTTTGGGAATTATGCTGCAAGCTATAAGATTTTTATTGTACTTGGTGATTATACTTTCAGATTTAATGTAACAAGGCTATTTTCTTCCTGAAATGATTGGACAGACTCCATTTTACTAATTTAGTTCTAGAGAGTTGGGCTCGTGGGTTAGGGCCCAACCCATGTGCCTCAACTTCTCTGTTGTTGGCATCCTTTTCTTTATGTTATTTATCTAGTTTTATTTATGATATTTTGATTTCTATTATAGTTGATGTTGTAGATTTAATCTGTTTATCTGCATTGTAGAATAGCTAATAAACTTTATAAAAATGTGAGGCAGTCTTCCCCTCTCATCTATGTCAATAGAATTCGAGTAGGGTTGACCTTCCAAAAGGAAAAAAAATTCTTTCTGTTCACTAATTTTATCATGCCTTTTGTCTATTTTTCTGTGCATAAATTTGTAGCTTTTTTTGCAGGCATAAGCATCAAAATCCCGAGGAACATCATCAAGCCATCCCACTTGATTTCCTAGCTCTGTTTTCATCCCTAAGCACTGTTTTTGTGCCTCCATTTCCCTCCTTTTTCTCTTATTTGCATCTGTCACCCCTTTTCATTCCCAAAATGCTTGAAATGCATTAGAATTAGACCTCCGCCCTTTCTCCTCGAAACTCCCGCTCGTCGTACCTCGCTCCATCGCAAATCTCAAATATCTTGTGATCTTTGTTAATGGTCTCTCATTCCAAGCCCGAATGTGATATCCCTTTCTACTTCCCTTTGCTGCTCCTTTATTAAAAATAGTCAAAAACATTAGAAACCACATTTTTTCCCTTTGGACTTACGAATGCTCCTTTTTGCAATTGCATTTCCCATTTGGTCCTTGTTAATAGCTTTTGGTTCTAGACCCCGATTGCAATATTCATTTTTCCCTCCTTTCTCCTTCGCTCCTGATTTCTATTTCAAAAACCTTTGAAAGAAACTTACTCGACATTTTTCTAAGAATCCCTTCACTATATCGCACTTTGCAATCCCTGTTGGCATTCGTTAACACTTACCGCTCCTTTCTGCTAATTGCGATATTATTAAAGCACTCTGCCACCTATCCTACTGCCACATCATCTGACTGATCGCCTTTTCACATTTCACAATGATCTCATTTCGCATTTCGCAATTCTAGCCTTATCACAATTCTCACATTTTCCATTATCACATTTTGACCCCACACCTCACTTACTACCTTCTACCCCTAAAACCTAATTTCAAAATACCGCAATCGCACCACAATATCACAATCGCATTTCGCATTGCATTCAGTATTGCTTTTCACACTTCGCATTTCCTCTCAGCTAAATTCCTACTTCTCCTCTGGCCTTGAGACAAAGCATTTTTGTGATATTATGCACTTTAATAGAGTCCAAACACATTTTTCACTCCTCTAAGCCTTGTTTCATGTGTTTAAGCCTTCCATGAACAACTTTAGCCCTTTTTCCTCTGAACTGCAATCAAAAATTTTTCAGTTAGAATTAGATCATGAATAGTTGCATGGTTAGAAGCATGGTAGATAGATCATAGGATAAGTAGAGTGTGTTTAGTTGTTTGGCCAGCTCAATGCAATTTAGTTTAGTTTTTTTTTCTTCATTTCCTTTCTACAATTTAGTTTAGTTTCCTTCCTGTCATTTCTTTTCAGTAATTTAATTTAGTTTCTTTTTTGACATTTCCTTTCTACAACTTAGTGTAGTTTCAATGAGGTGTGACAGAATTCACTGAGAACCCTTAGAAATAGCACCCTTTTGTAAAGAAGAAGAGGATGAACATAGTGTATCTGTTGTGTATATATCATTGTCACCTCCAATTTTTTCAAACCCTAGGTTGATAAAGTAAAGTAGGGCATCCCCTGCGAGTTACAACACTCTTGGTGCAATACTGGGGCTTACCAAGGGATATGCAAGCAATGAAAAGACAATGGCTTGGCTTGAAATGCAGTTCACCTTTGCTGCTGGAACTCGGTGATGGGAAAGACCGAGGTAAGGAAAACATAAAATGGGAAGAGGTAGAAAATAATGTTTGGTTTTACCCTCCTGAACGAACTCCTTCACTTCTTCCTTGGGAGGTCAGAGGGGCAACTAAATCACTCAAATAGATGTAGGAGGACTAAGTTGCTCATAGGATGAGAAACCATTTGATAGGGGTGATCATGAGCTCCATCATTAGGTATAATTGGAGAGGTTAATTGTCACCTTCTTAGCCTTATTAGTCTCCCTTTCTCACATTTAATTATATTATGGTCATATGTTGCTAGCGTAGATGGTGATTACGGCTTGTCATACATTGAATGCCTAATATTGTTTAAATTCCTGATAATCACGAAGATATTCCACTTTTTTTGAAGATTTTGAAATTAAATCTCAAAGTAGAAAATAAGTAGAGATTCTAGGAGGTTTTTCCACCTCCTTAACTCCAAAAGGCAACTAGGGGATCCTCGATATTCCCTCTAACAGCTCAAAATCAAAGGCAACAAAGAAAGTGGGAGATCAAGTGCACCAAAGCTCCATTTCTCTTGCAATCAAAGGAGACACATCACCGTTCTTTTAGGGAGCTATTGGTAGCTACCATTTACGTTAAATAAGGCAGAGCAAGAACTCATTAAGATTCAAAATTTGAAGGAAGCTAGTAGGCTCTTAGCTCTTCTAATAGGTTTTTGAGACTTTTATGATTATGTAATGAGATTATTTTCTGCAATAAGATGAGTATTTAGCTTGTCATTCACTGATTTAGTTTTAGATGGCTAGGCTTGTGGGTTAGGGCCCAATCCATTGGCCTTATTCTCTCTCTTGTCTATTCATATTTATCTTTATTCCATTGTAGCTAGTTTTCTTTGTCAGTTTTAGCTAGTTTGTTTCCATTTCAATTTATTGTTTTTAGTTTGCTTCATTTTATATTTGATGTAGTTACGCTTGCATAGATATTGGTACAATAGCATATAAACTCAGAAACCTGTGTGTCAAATCCTCCCTCTCTTATCTCTTCCATTAGAGCTTGACAAGGGGAGATCTTCACCACGGGCCCAAATTTGTTTTTTAGTTTATGATTTCTTGGAAAGAATAGATAGGTTGTTGTAGTGTAATAAACATGTTGAGAATAGTGAGTTAGATTTCTATTTGAATGCTTAAATAGGTTTTCTTATCAAATTCAACTCATCTTTTCCATATTCTTCATCATGGATTTTCTAATGTTGGTTGCATGAACATGTAGTTTTCTTGTAGTTTCATGTAGCATAATAGAGGGGAAATTAACCAACACACCTAGTTTCATTTCTCACCTTTCATCAACCTTATTTCAACCAAATCACCTTCAGCCCTATCTTTGAGATTTTCACTTTCACACCGTGAGAAACCCTACAGTGAAAGACAAGATTTGCAAGAGGTTATGAGCTTGGAAAATGGGTTGGCCACCTTCCATCCATCCAAGTACAACTTCATTCCACCTCCCCTACACTTTTATCCATCATTTTTTGCCTCAAAATTCCCTCAGCCTCTTTCCTGTAGCTGACCCTGTAGCGGAACCATTTATCTTCACCTTCAGCCTCGAAACCATCGTCAACCTCATTTGGACCTGCCATAATGATCAAGACACCTTCATCTCTGCATCCATGAGTTCAACACCTTCCTAAGCCACCTTAGCGCCTTCTCCTCCTTAATGCAAAATAGTGCATTTACAAGCATAATTAGGCCATGATTAGATGCATGATTAAAATCATGATAGTTAAATCATGAAGTATTCAGAGTGTATTTAGCCATTTTCCCATCAATGTGCCATTAGATTAGTCTTATTTCTGTAATTTCAATTCAATAGTTTACTTCATGAAGATGCCTAGTTTGCTTCCATATATTTCCATAACTTAAATTTTTGATTTATTTCCTTACAGAATAGATATATGTATATTCTTGCTTTAGAATATTCCTTTGATTGTTGATAGAGTAACGGTTCTAAGTTACTTGTAGTTCTAGGTATAATTCAAAAGTGTGACAGACTTTAGTCAGAAACCCTAGAAATAGCACCCTTTTGTAGGACTCAAAAGAGGATGACATGAGTAGAATGAATATGATGTGTATATAGCACTATTGCCTCCAAGTTTGTATGAACCCCGAGTTGATAAAGTAAAGTAGAGTAGCCTCTGGGAGTTGCAACACTCTTGGTGCAATACCAGGGCTCAACATGTACATCCAGAGTAAAGAGAACAAGGTTGTAGATGCTCTTAGTAGGATGGTACATGTGATCAGGATGTGGACTATCATCTTTCAGTAGATGGTTTAATCAGATTTAGGGAAAAGATATATGTGCCAAAAAACAATGAGTTCAAGAATACTATATTGCGATAGTTTCATGTGAAATAGTATTAAGGTCACCCACGATATCAAAAGACACTGACAACAATGAAGAATTTTTATCATTGATCGAACATGAAGAAATACATGGTAGAGTTTGTGGCTAGATGTTTGGATTGTCAACACGTAAAAGTAGAATGTAAGTATCTAGGTGGAATACCACAACCAATTTCGATTCATAATGGAAATGGGAGGTCATTTCCATGGAATTTATCACAGGTTTTCTGAGGACATATAGACAACATGAGTCCATCATTATTGTGGTGGACAGGTTGAAAAGATAGTGCACTTCATTCTAGTGAAGTCTACATATTCAATGCACGTGTATTAATTAGAGTTGTGGTAACATTACATGGTGTTTCGCAAAATATTGTTTCAGACATGGATGTTAAGTTCACTTCCAAGTTTTGGAAGTAGTTGTTTGCAGGTTTAGGGATAGAGTTGGCCTTCAACACAAATTATTATTTGCTGACAAATGGATGGACAGAGAGGGTCAATAGGATTTTGGAGGACATGTTGAGGATGTATGTGATGTATCAAAAAAGGAGATGGGAGGAGTACCTTCCGTTGGTTGAGTTCACTAATAATAATGGTTATCAAGAATCACTGAGGATAAGCCCATTCAAGGCACTATATGGGTGGATTTTTAATACTCCCATCAGTTAGAGTGATCTAGTGAATAAGGTGTTGATAGGATAGAACATGTTGGAAAATATTGAACAATAAATGCAAGTACTCAAGAAGAATCTAAAAGAAACATAGGAAAGGTAGAAAAGTTATGCAGTCCGAAACAAGATTTCTAAGGAGTTTTAGGTTGGGGAACAACTGTACTTCTGCATCAATCGCAAGAATATCTCCTTGAGGATTAGATCATGCACCAATATGGAAACTTTGTTTTTTAGACCTTTCAAGATTCTTGAAAGTATTGGACTAGTAGCCTATCGAATTTCACTTCCTCCGATAGTGAAATTCCATGTTTTTTTCCATGTGTCATTACTTAAGAAGCATGTTAAAGATGTTGATCATGTGATTCACTGGTTTTTATTTCAGGTGGAGCCAGAAGGAGAATTCCAGTAGGAACCGTGATGCATTTTGCAAAGAAAGATGCTCATGCTCTGAAACCAAGAAATCAATCAAGTTAAATTTGATTGGAAGCACTTTGGGTCTAATTAAGATACATGGGATATGGTGGATTAGATGTGTTCTATGTATCCTTATTTATTCACTAGTTGAGCGAATGTTTTGGTATATGTTTTGGTGTGATATTTTGGTATATGTACATATGAATATGGATGTAAATACCTCCATGAGTTGTATTATGAAGTTCCAATTAGCGTTATGTGTGACATCTCATTATGATTGTCATGTTGTTATGTTTGTTTTGTTTTTTTGCTTCTCAGCAGGTTGATCATTGTAAATACTACAACGAGATAATTTGTAAAGCTCCATGGGAAGTATGTTTTGCTTTTACAGTCTTATTAGTTGTAGGTTTCATTGAACATTAATGACGATGTTCCCCCAAGGGAGAGGGTCTTGTAACAACCCTGGTAAAAAAATCATGTAAATGAAGTTAATAAAGGCAAAATAATAACAATGGTCATGGGACCTTATTCCAAGTTGAATGTCAGGCAAAAAATCCTAGTGGGTGTTCCTTTGGTTTATTATGGCTAAGGAAATTAGAAAATTAAATGGAAAAGGATTTGGAAAGGAAAAGTGGCATTTATTAGCATTTATTTATGAATATAATGGAAAATAGGAGAAAAGAAAGGTGAAAGGTAACATGTTGCATGTGAGGAGGAAAATGAAGGAAAATAATGGAAATTGAAAAAAATAGAGGCCTCATTAATAAAAAGGATTCTAAGGATTATTTGGTACCTTTTTTCAGTTCATTTTTGGAGCTCTCTCTCTATTATCTCTCCATCACTCTTGGACACTTATATTTTTGTTGGAGTGCTCTAGCATTGGATCAAGGGAAGCAAAGGGAGGACCAAGAAGGCAAAGGAAATAAAATATCAAGTAAGGAAGAGCAGGATCAAGTGGCTTCAACAAGTTTACTTGAAGGTATCGATTTTCATGTGTGATTTCCTTGCTAGATTTGGGATGCATTGTACATGCATGTGTGTATTTGGTTCTCTTGTTGTCATTGGCATGTGATTTTCCAAGTGTGATTTTTTCCTTTAGCCTTGCCTTTCCATTTTTGGATAGCCATAGTGTGATGGTTTCTCTTGTATTTGGTTAAGTTGGATTATTGGATGGTTTCAAAACTAAGTGAGGTGGCATCTAAAAGAAAGAAAAATAGCGTAGGAATCCTTGAATTGGATGGGAGTGTAGTAAAACTGAGATTTATGTGCCTCAGTAGGCCTATAAATCCTTGTCTGATGAATGGCAACATATACGAAAAATCCTAGAGGCTTTTTCCCTCGATCAAGCCTAGGAATCCTTGACCGATGTATGGCAAGATATACAGTAAAGCCTAGAGGGTGGAGTCTCAATTATTCCTATGAAACCTTGATTGCTAAGATGGTGGGATATATGGTAAGGCCTAGGACTAGGAGGAAAAAAATTCCTCATGATGTAGGTGGAGAAATATGGTGGCATAAATGCTTATTTAGGGCCTAGTGATTTAGTAGGGATTGCGGTAAAGCTTGAGGAAACTTGGTTTGGCTTGGTTTTTAGTCCCACATTCATGCTTGGAATATGGCACAGGAGTGATTGGTTGAAAGAAATATTTGGTTCAACCAATATATGGTTGGGTGGTTCATGGAAGTCCCATACCTGGTTTGATTTTTCACTCATTAATAAGAGATTTTTTTCCTTGGTTTTTATGTGTAAATGTACTAGTTTATGTGTGGATTTTATGGTTATTATATCCTTGTTATTTCTGTTGGTTACACGTTGGTTATGAGTATGTTTTATGAGAGACTTGATGTATGGTTATCATCATTTTTTTATTAGAAAATGAATATACAATGTATATATGTCCTAATAGATGATAACGCAGCTATTGTGATAAGCTAACAATTCTGCTTTACTAATATTAGATAAGTATGAGACACCTATGCTCAGATATGATTTAATGACCTGTAGATGACATATTTATGACATGTTTGATGAAATTCCTGTCATGGATAGTAGGGGTTAGATGAATTATTTGTATCAAATTTTTCATTAGTATCTATTTTCCAATGTTATTTATCATTTCTGAAGTTTTCATGAAGTTCTAGGCAAGGGCCTGAGTCGTGGCCCTGAAAAGTGCATATAATTTAGGGTCGTTGACATAGAAGTAGCTGAAAAAGTCTACAGTTGTTGGCATACCTTGTTGTGAGAGTGACTGGAAGGTCTTAGTCATTTGCAGGGCTTGTCATGGGAGTGACTGAGGGTCCAAGTCAGTCAAATGATGATTTGTCTTATGGTTTGACCACCTGGAAGGGTTGGTTGGATCCTGAAGGCTTTGTAGTATGTGTGGAATGTCAGATTGGTTGTGTTATGCTAGTTACACTTCCTTAAGGTGACCTAGGAGGTTGATCATATTATCCTCTTATCACATGTATACCCAAGTGGACTGGTTAGCTTGGTCAAATTTCGGAGGAGGGTGTTACAATCCATCTACGTTTTCATCACTTATTCCCATTTCTTTTCAATTTTTAGCTACATTATTTCTTCATATCTTTCTGGTTCACCAGAATAAGTCAATATTACATAATAAAATGAAGGGTAATGTTGTTCAAAGGTTCCACTTAACCTAGTATTCCTTATAATAATAGTTGCAAGTGTTTCAGGTACTCGTTGATACTATTGTTGTTGAAAATTTTGGTTTTCTAACACCTTTGGTATTTTTTTAATGATTTCATCAAGCACTGTGTATTTTTTTTTTTTTCCTTTTTTTGTTTCTTTCCATGCAATTGATCCTTATACATGACCTTTTCATTGAATACCACATCTCTAATCCTATTGATTTTTGTTATTCTCATATTCTCATACATGATAGCCAAAATCATTAACTCCATATCCAATAAATGACACTTCTTGGAAATTTCCTCAAGTTTTTTTTTTATTCTATCTATAAATTTGAAGAAATTCTTCAAAATAAATTATTAGCTTACCCTTTTACCTATCCATGCCTCCTCTGAATTGACACCATACAAGTAACTTGAAGGCCCTCTAAGTAAACAATAATATCCACAAAATATATCCAAATATATATGGGAAATCTACATGCAATCTCATAATCCTTGTATGTTACAGGATTTTCCTATTCATCATTTCTAACACACCTTTTTCTCATGGTGTTCTTGGCTTTGTCTTCGATCTATGAGTCCCATCGTATGAATAATAACTATAAAACTTATTTCTACCTTATTTTCCTTCATTATCTAATCTAAGACACTTTAACTTATTTCCTGTATCATTCTCAACCAAAACTTTCCATTTCTTAAAAGTGTGAAAGTTACCATATTTTTTCAAATGTAGCAAACCTAGATTTCCTAGTTGCATCACCAATAAAATAAACATAATAATAAGAACCATCTAGAGATTAGACTTTAGATATTCCTTATACATATGTATTCACAAGCTCTAAATTCCCACTCATATTTTCTTTCTCCACATTAAGAAACATAGCTCTTTTCTATTTGCCATAAACACAATGTTCACAAAAAACAAAATACACCTTCAAATCCAATAATAATGTACTTAAGTGGAAAATATACATCTCTTTCTCACTCATGTGCTCAATTTGTTGATTCAATGGTATCTACTCCTACAGAATGTAAATTGATGTAAATTTTAGCCTTACTAGTAAATTAATACAATGTTCCTACCTTTTCTCCTTTTTCTATTGTCAACAATCCTCTAAGACCTTCCATGAATTCCTTGTAAATATGATTGTACTATTGAAATAAAATTTCTTCTTAATTCAGGAGAATTCCTTACCTATTTTAACAGCCAATGGTTTCCATTTTATAATTTTATCTATATATTATTTTTTCCAACAATTTATATGGTTCATCATCACCCAAATAAACTTGTCCAAAATCACCTTAAACATAATCTTGAAAAAACATTTTATGGCATATGGGACGAAATAAAATATCTTGAGGATATTACCCAATATTCAAAAATGGTATCTATTTAAAGGATTAAAGCATCTTGTAACACATCACCAACTACATCTACTTATTATTTTCTTGTTTTCCGTCTCCTTCTTCTCCTTATAGAGACCAATAGTGTGTCTTCTTATTTACTTTATTCCCACAATGCTAACATTCTATCATACCTATAAATTTAGATCTACCGTTATGAGACTTTCCATGATTCCATGTCCTCTTTCCTCCCTCCCTCTGTCTTCCCACATTCTATACAATCAAAACATTATTTAGTGTCTCACTTGTTCATTTCCTTGCCAAGTTAGAAATAGTAATGTCATCAAACTTTAAAGTGGTTGACCTAGAGATAGAATTACTAATAGTTATGACAAAGCCATTCCAACTTTTTGGAAATGAGAGGAAAATAAAAATATACCTAACTTCATCATCAAAGTTTACTCTTACATAACTTAACTAACTAGTGACTATGTTAAATTCATTTAAATGAATTGCAATAGAGCCACCTTCTCACATCCTCATATTAATTAAAATTTTCACAAGAAATTCCTTGTTGGAATTTGAGGGTTTTTCTTATAGTTTAGAAAATGCCTTCATCCAACTCTCCACCTTCATTCCTTTTTAAATTTTGAAAGCAACCAATGCCATGTTGACTTGATAAATTGAGTAACCATTAGCCACATGGACCTCAATTAGGTGTGTTTTTATTTTTATAGGAAACAAGGATTATAAATTTGAATGACCCGAGTAACAATATTTTTAAGAATGAAATATTTTTTGTTAGGGTGATGATGAGAATGGGTATGGAGGTATATTTGGTGTGAGTTATCTTCCTATAAACATGATGGGTGAGGGTGGATTGGGAAGATGAATAATGAGAAAATCCAAAAAGAGAAGGGAGTTTTTCTTTTGGACTTCCATCTTTAATTGGATATGAGGTGAAATTTTATTATGATGGTTTAAAAAATAAGTAAACGAGGGGTTTACATGAGAACAACTAATAAAAATATCATCAAAAAATAAAAACCAACATTTGGGCCTAAGGTGGAAGTTATTTAAGGCCAAAGCTTTGAAATATTCCATAAAAAATATTGACAACAACTAGAGATAAGGAGTATATCCCTTTCAAGGTGAAGAAAGTAAAGGGACACATATTTTAAGAATGTTAAGAGTTTTGTGTCCATGTTACACAGTATTTGTCACCGTCCCGCACATTGGAGGACCATTTCAGTGACCGCTGTGTGATGTCATACATTGCCTTAAATATCATTGCATCCCTTGGTATGTCAAGATCATAATCCTTGTTGATCATTCCTCAAGCAGAACTTCAAAAACATATGATTTTAGGTTGGGGCTAGTAGGAAGTTATGGCCTCGTGCCCATGGAGTAATTAACACTGGGCCCTGTGTGCTTTGGCACTCTATCTCAGAAGGGCACCCGCGTTAAGCTGATTTTGGAAATTTTTTAAAAATAGAAACGAATCTTCCATGCCTAACAGCTTTGTGAGTGGATTAATCATGTTTTTTTTTATTGAATCAAGTCGAGTTACTTCCTTTGACTTTTTATTTCCTGCAATTGTGCAACTCCCCAAAGGGATATACCTCTCCTCCACCTCATGTGGAATCAGAAAACCACCTCCTCCTCTCCTATAAATTCTTCCTCATCACATTAATTAAGCTAGTTGAACAGTCATTACTATAGCTAGTGTGTTGAAGAAGGCAGAGAAGAATCCATTGTTGAGAGAGAGTTTGAGCCTACTACCTCATTGAGTCGAATTTCAAACAAATTCTTGAGACACGCCCGACTAAACCCGTCGAAGGATATCTACAATGTCAAGGCATAGGGTTGTAAAATTATTTTTCTCTATCAGTAATAAATGATTGGTTTCTAGTTCCAATTTTGTTTCCATTTATATGCAAAGTGTTTAGCTCTCCTTGACTAGCTGAATAGTTGTAAATAAATGTATATGCTTGTATGATGTCATCATTTGTTTGATCTTTGTGCAAACGCGTGAACATTGTCACTAACACAGAGCGCAAGGCATGAAGACAGAGATCAAAGGATCGCTGCCGCGTGCCAGGACAAAAGCATTGGGCCGAGCTAGGATATTTGTTCTAGTTCATATTTCTTTTATAGGCTAGTAATTCAAGATTCTAGCATGGTCCGTTGTTGCTAGACCCACCCTAGGGCTAAAGGGATCACCTCTGTCTGCAGAGGGGATTTTCCTGCTCAGCAAGTTGGCAACCATACTAGGGATCAGTGTGTATGTCATCACTCGTTGATTCATTTTGGAAATTTTCTTGTCTATCCGAATTTAGTCGTATTGCCATTTCTCTACTTTGTTTTTCTTATCTGATTGTTTCAAGCCATCTTGCCTACTCTAAGAGTGATAAGCCTAGTCTTCCCTCAGCTGCTTTTTCTCCTTTCCTTGGTTTCCTTACTCGGCGCTGTTGTTTTCATTACAGTCGCACTGATTGGTGTGGGTTGCTTGTTTTATAGGTGAAATTTCCTCTATTTAGCACAGATTACAGCTGAACAGTCACACTGAATCCTATAGGTTTTGATTTGGGCCTCTTCCCTAATTTTTCCAGTGCCTCTTACCCTCTGGATTGGTTTTTCCTCCCTGGATTAGTCCACTTGGATTGTTTTCTTACTTCCATTTCTCATTCTTTCTAGTTGATTTCCTCTCATCTAATCAGTGTGGCTTGTCACCCTAGGGTTTCTGGGTGTCTTTGATTATTTTTTCGGCCACATGTTCACTGAGCTTCTAAGTTGGGTATGAGTCATTCTAGTCTTTCATCTTTTCAGCTTGTTGACTAATTTCTTGGTCTTTTCTTTTGATTCTACGTGTGGTAGGGTTGTCAAACTATCATCTTGGTGTCTGTTTGACTTTCCATTTGTCACCCTAAGCATAGATCACATTGCTCATTGAGTCAATTTGGAAGTCCTATTTCTACGTGAAGGAGTGCATGTCTGTTTTGAGTGTGTCTTACATTCACTTTGGATTGGTCTCTTCGTGTTTGATCATTTCATTCGAGTTGCTCAAAACTAGTGTTCCTTTTGTCCTTTTAGTGTAACAGTGCATTATTGCTTCTCATTCATGAAAGAACAAAATTTGCATTCTTTCTCTCTATTTGAAAATGAAAAGTACTCTTTTTCATTAGTAGCTTTCTCATTCAAAAGTGAACAATAAGAGAAAATTCTTTCGTTTTCTGCTTTGGTTGTGTTAGTAGCATTAGAAAAAGTATTTCTTGCATTCTATTGATCATCTCTTCATTGTGAACTTCTATCCCTCTCTTAGCTAGTTTTTCATCGAATTGGAATGATATTCTTTCTCATGTAGTTGTGCATTAGATATTTGAGATTACATTCGGTAGGGCCTTGAAACAAAAACATAATTTCAAGATAAACTTTAAAATGGACCCAATCAACCTAAGGAATCATTGAAAAATAACGCTGACATTTAGAAGTCTAGGCTAGTGATGTGTTATAATGTTGTTAAACCTAGTAGCTGTCGTTCACCATATGGCATTAGACAACGCTAGCACGAACTTGTGCTCCCCATACCATTGAGTATATAAAGGGAGACCCTCGTAGGTTGCAATCCTTTATCCATAGGAAGTCGAGTCTGCCACCCTGTAACCATGATACACCAAACACAACATTCAAGGAGACTGCATGCACGTACATTAAGTCCTTGGGCATTTCTCTTTCATTTGATCACCAAGGTGTATATTGCATCTCACGGAAGCTTGGTACACCCTCTTGCATAGAGTTACCGAGTAGTCATTTTGATCTTTTCGTGGCTCTGTAAAATATGAAAATATCATCCAGCACTTTTCCTTTCGAGCTCGTCCAAACTAAAAGTGGCTAGAGTCACCTTTTACCCTTTTCTCGACTCCGTAAATATGAAAAGGCATATTTTTGTTTCAGTGTCACAAAATTAATTACCTACGATCACACGCCCATTAAATTTATTTTCTCGGCTTGTTCATAAGTAATTCCTGAGCGATTGGTCTTAAAGCCTCGAATTTATCATCTCTTTTCTCTCCTATTTTTGAGACAAAGTCACGATGGTAGAACCACCAGTTTCGTCATCCCCTTCACTACCTCGTAGTGAAGAAACTCCCCCCGAAGTTTCTTCAGAGACATCTCAGTCTGGTAGGACTCTAGGATACTGGAGTTCCATTATTCTGAGTGTTCAACCCCTTTCCACTCGATCTCCTCCTGAGGAACCATTTGATATCAATTGAAACCTCTAGATGCTTGGACCTTTTTGAGGGAATATCCCTCGCAAATTCATGAATCACCATTTAACACTTGCTTTACTTGCCACCTCTCATCTCCTTTTCGCCAACAGCATGTATTCATCTGACATGGATGCCACAAGTCCTATTATTAGTGAAGAGGCTTCTGTTTCTACAGGAGAATACCAGTTCCCTCTGGAGAATTTTCCTTATGTCTCGGGTCAGCCTTCCTCACAGCCCTCATCTCTTCTGGCTTATTATCGTTTGTTGAATCAGATGATTTCTGGTGCTACATATTTGTATCAGAATCTGATATGATTGGATACATCGACTCCTTCGAAAGGGTCATTTGTATCAGGTCTATCCCCTCTGACTCCCATCATGTCGACGATCGTTATGTCTATCCCAAAACAGCCCACTGTTTGTGTGGCTTCATCCGTGCCTTCTATTAGTGTGATTTTTTCATTGCCACCATCTTCTATTGTTCATGGGGCACTTCCTATTTCTTTCGCATTGTCTATTGGACCTGCTGTGAGTGGATCACAGCCTCACATATCGGGAATCCATCAACCTATTGGTAGTGCACATATATCCTCTAATCCTATTCCTGGAGGTTTGATGTACGACTATTAATATATGATGGCCATTCAACAACATAATTACTTCCCCCAGGGTTCTCAGCAAGTTCAAGCTCTCATCGATCAACCACACTACTATGATGAGAGTGGAGCTCACATCTATTACTAGGGGCCTCTCCCGCAGGGTCCATTGTATGTTCAAATGCCTCAAATGTTGGTTTACCCCAACCAGTTTACGTACCTACAAGGAAAAATGTATGGTCCACATGACAACCCTTTTAAGGACAACCATTGGTCTAATAGGGACAACTCTATGGTCCTACTAGCCAACCTCATGTTCAACAGGGAGCTTCTTATGTTCCCCAGGGGAAAACCTATCCATCTCAGGGACAACCTTTTGTGCAACATAACTAGCCTTATGTTCATCAAGGCCCAACTTTTCTAGAGCAAGGTTAACCCTCGACTTCTCAACCGGGCCAACCTGGTCTTCAAGGGCAACCTGGCTCATCCCAACCATCAGGTCAACCTGTACCCCAGGGACAGCCTGATGAATCCCAACCATCAAGTCAACCTGTACCCCAGGGACAACCTGGTGGATATCAACATTTAGGTCAACCTGCACCCCAGGGGCAGCCTATTCAACCTCAGTATCCAGGTCAACCTGCACCCCAGGGGCAACCTGGGTAGCCTCAAGGCCCACCTTCTATTCCTTGAGGTCAACCTTTGATAGTACAAGGTCTTCTGGAAGGCACTACTTACATTCTACAAAAAATTCCATATGTTTCTAAAACAGGGCCTCAATGGTTTGCTCAGAATCAATGTCCTAGTTGTCAACCGGTATATGGGCAAAATTATCAAACTTATAACCCCTACGGAAAAAATCCTCCAGGGCATAACATATGGGGTCAAAGTTCCTCCCAACCTGGTTAGAATCCCAATATTGGTCTCTATCAAAGGCCTCCAATGCCTTTCAATCCACAATTTCCCTTCCTTGCTACACTGGAACTACCCGATGTGTCGAAATTGACGAATGCTCCCATCCTTCATAATCCATATTGGCTACCATTTCCTACCAAAATCCCTGGATATTGTCCCAAATTTGAAGGCAAGTCTGGAGAATACCCCTAAGCACATGTTTTGACTTACCAAATTTGGTGCTCCTCTAACTCTTGGGTTGACGATTCAATTCGACTACGTCTTTTTCAAAGGACTCTCACTTGTGTCACTGCAAATTGGTACATTGAACTCTCCTGCGACATCCTTCAAGATTTCAACTCTTTTGTCATGGAATTTGTCATGCACTTACAGCTACCAGTTTGTTATGAAACTAGGATGCACCACTTAACATCCTTGAAATAGAATCAGGCGACTCATATCTCTGACCATATTCATGAATGGAGGTGGCATCGTTTTTTGATCAAGTTTTAGATTTCTGATCAACTTCTAACTGATTGGTTCACTACCTCATTTATTGATTTGATTGCTAAGGACATCACTATGGGGGCATGTGTTATAGAGGAACAAGCCATCACTCGTGCCCAGTATCTCACTCTCATATACTCTCAATCCAGCACACTTTATGAAATCTTTCCCGATGCTCTACGAAATCAAACTACCAAAGCACCGACAACACCATCTGTCGACGATATCATTTTTTTGTGTCTCACACTTCTCGTAAGTCTTCTCCCAATCCTGTGAATAAAATCTACTTCTTCCATTGATATTGCTTCTTAGCTGCCTCTGAATTTTGGTAAGATCATGGAAGTGAATGTTGTCTAGTCCACCCCAGTGGATAAAGCTTCCAAAGGTAAGAAAAAGGGGAAAGGTAAGGCCAAAGCCAATACTCCGAAATAGGTTTCTCCTAAACCTAGTGTTGATGATGATTCAAAATGTAAACTGAAGTACCTTTGTCTGATATGTGATGATGAGCATTAGACTAAGGACTTTCCACGATGGGCCAAGGTGAGCTAACTACTCAAAGGCACTCAAGGAACTCTAGCAGTTCTTAAAGAACCATTCCCATCATATCAAACTCATATGGTGGAGAAACCTCAATCCTCTGCCCCTTTTGGCTCTCAGGTTTTCATAATGAATGGTGCTACACCCATATCTATTGCTAGCAGATCAAAGTATCATACCAAACTGCGTCAGGTAGCAGGGAAAGATATCGTAGATGGTCCTCCTCCCCCGCCTACTTCTGGCCCTCTTCACATTGAAAGGCCCAGTCCTGAGCCCATTATACGACCACCTTCTAAAAGTGTAATCCACAAGTCTTCCTATAGCCCAAACACCTGTGCCACTTAGCATTACAATATTTTTGAGGATTTCGCACATGCTCCATCTACTATGTCTACATTGGAAGTAATTCTAAGCTGTCTATCACAACGGAAGACTTTGATATCCGATATCGGAGGGGTTGACCCCACTGATTCTAGCCTTATCACTTTTAATCTGGAAAATTTCGTTCCACATATCCCTCCCCAGCTTGCACTGATTATCCAAGTTAAGATTAATGGTAAGAATATCCATTGAGGGGTTGTGGACGAGGGTGAATCTACTTGCATCATGTCTTTTGCATGCTAGAAAGCCATTGTTTCTCTAACCCTTAATCACTCTCCAAATGATTTAGAATCTTTCGATGGAAGGGAATATTTCCCTCTTGGTGTTCTTGCCAGTTTACCTATAACATTAGAAGGGAAAATAGTTAATGTTGAGGTCGAAGTCATTAATGCCAAGCTTAATTATAATCTTCTACTCAGTTGAAGTTGGACTCACACCATGCTATGCATCCCGTCCACTCTAGTCTTTCGTGTTCTTCGATTTCCACACAAAGGGAATATCATCACTATCGATCAGTTATGCTTTTTTACTTCCACCTCCTTCGAGATAAATGTTCCACATGTATATCATATCCCTACTCCTTATGAGAGCATAGGACCGAGACTTTTCAAAGATCTCACCCTTATGGATCTTTTCTCTCTTCCTCCTCCCAACACTGCCCAGGTCAACATGATCTCCACATCTTCTAATCTGTGGATCATCCCTTTGCCTGAGCAGGTTGATTCATTTAGTGACACGATGCCGTTAAGCCCAATAGAAATTGATTATTGTGAAGTGATATCGACTTTTGCACCTCCTCCGTCTGATCATACTCCTTTGATGTGTCTCTCAATAGGTATTCTCAATCCCCTTGCCTCGGAGCTTTGAATTCTCCTAATCCCTTGAATGATATATTTCCCACTGATGAGGCCATCATGGAAACCATGTCTCTCGAGGATCCTCCTTAGGATGATAGTCATCATCGTTCCTCCTTTATTCCTGTCCTTGGGGCCATGTCTACTTGTCTTGAGAAATTTTCTTCCCAAGCTCCTTCCCATCCACTTCAAATGCCCATCTTGACACATGAAGTTTTTTTGGAAGGTAACATGGGGAACATTATGTAGATGATTCCTATTGACATCTCCATTAAATTGGGGGTTGTCGAGAACATCCGCATTGGGGTGACCTGTTCTCCTAATGAGATCAAGGTCTATACTAGTCTTTTCCAAGAGTTTCAAGACTTTTTTAGTTGTTCCTACGAAGAAATGCCCAATATCGATCTGAGTATAGTCGTGCACGAGATCCCTAACACAAATCATGTTCGTCAATTTCTTCGTCTTGTGCACCCTAGAAAGGCCGCTACCATCAAGGGAGAAGTTGAAAAAATTCTCAAAGCTAGCTTCATTTATCTGATCGCCTTGACAAATTGGGTCTCTAACATCGTCCCTATGGATAAAAAGTAGGGTATTATTCGAGTCCGTGTGGATTACAGTGACATAAATCACGCTTGTCCTAAGGGTAACTATCCCTCTCCTTTCATCGATCATATCATTTACGAATGTGCTGCGAGTGATATCTTTTCCCTTATGGATGAGTTCTCTGGTTATAACCAAATCAATATTCTACTGGATGATCAACATAAGACTGCCTTCATCTATCCTTGGGGCACTCTTGCATACAAGAAGCTCCCTTTTGGCTTTAAGAATTCTGGTGCTACTTTCCAATAAGCAATGTCATACGTTTTCCATTATATTAAGCACATTGTTCAACCTTACCTGGATGACCTTCCAGCTCACTCAGCTAAGCGTAAGGACCACCTGGATCACCTTCGTCAAATATGTCTTCACTGTAGATGCTACAACATTCAACTCAATCTGCATAAATGTGTCTTCTGCATTGATTCTAGTATAATCCTTGGGTTTATCGTTTCCAAAGACGGAATTCGTCTCAATCCTCTTAAGGTTGAAGCTATTGTTAATCTCCCCTCCCCTTCTTCTTTACTTCAGTTACAGAGTTTTCAAGGGAAAGATAATTTCATGCATCGTTTTATATCGAACTATGTTGAAGTAGCCAAAGGATTCATGTGATTGATTAAGCAAGGCGTCCCGTTCCTCTAGGATGAGATTGCCCAAAAATATTTTGATGCAATGAAGACATTGCTTGTCAATGCTCCTCTTTTACGTCCACCAAATTATCATCACGACTATTCCCTATACTTGACTGCTGCATTTAGCACCATTGCCATGGTTCTGGTATAGGACGACGATGATGGTGATGAGCACGTCATTTATTATTTGAGCCGCAATCTTCTGATACTGAAACACATTATGCACATGTCGAGAAATTGGCATTGGTAATTGTTCAAGCCGTCCAAATGTTTCGCCATTATATCTTACTTCGCATAGTAACCATGATTTTTTATTGCAACCCCATGACCTATATATTAACTCGACAATTTTTTGGGGGGGAATACTCGAAGTGGATTGTTATCCTCCAAGAGTTCGATTTGGAATTCACTACTACCAAATCGAAGAAATCATTGGTTTTTGCCAATTTTATCTGATCTTTAACTTCTGCCTCTGCTACCTTTGGTTCTAAGGAACGCATTCTAGATGACACTATTTTTCTAATTAGCACCATTGATCCATGGTATGGTGATATCATCATTTATCTCTAGACTTCCACCTTCTGGTCTTAGTTGACAAAAGATTCTATTCGACGTATCCGTCATCATTCGCAACTTTAGTGCATAGTCAAAGATACTCTATACTGTGTCAGAGTTGATTCCGTTCTCTGCCGGTGTTTAATCCTTGAGGAAGATGAAAATGTCCTCAATGACTGCCATTCTGGTGCCTGTGGTGATCACATGTTTGGGTATGCTACTACTCAAAAATCCTTCGTGCTGGATATTTCTGGCCTACCATTTTCAAAGACTGTATTGTCGTTTTCCGTAAATGTCATGACTATCATATTTACCAGCGTAAGATGCGTGTGCCACCCACTCACCTCCATCTCGTCATTACTGTTGGTCGCTTTGCAAAGTGGGGCATCGATTTTATGACATGTAACCCTCACTCGGCCGAGGGGCATGCTTATATTATCGTAGTCATGGACTACTTCACTAAATGGGCCAAAGCAATGCCTACACTCATAGCTGACGGTAAGAAAAATGCATAATTTCTTTTAAATCATGTGATTACCAGGATTTGTGTCCCTAAAGCCATTCACACCAATCATGGCTCTCATTTTTTCCATTATATGATGCCTAAGTTGACTTCTAAGTTGGGTCTATGTCACGACAAATCAATGTCATACTACCCTCAGGCCAATGGCCAGGTTGAAGCCGTGAACAAAGTTTTAGTCACGATGCTTCTGCATATGGTTGGGATGCACAAGTTCAATTGGCATCTCATGTTGTTTTCATCTCTATAGGCTTACCAAACCTCGGTGAAGGATGCAACCAGATTCACCCCATTCCAGCTTGTTTATGGTCTGGAAGTTACCCTTCCGATTGAATTCGAAATCCCTTCTCTCAAGATAGTTGTTGAATTATTTCCTAATACCTCACATGAGGAAGAACATCTTCTATATTTGGAGAGGCTTGATGAAACTTGCCGCTTTTCTTCTCTATTCATAGAGGCCCAGAAAAATTGATTCAAAGCTCACTTTGATCAGACAGTTTCCCCTCGTACCTTTGTAGAAGGATACCTAGTCCTCTTGTATGACAAAGCTCATGATAAGTCTGGGGTAGGTAAATTCGAACCCATGTGGCATGGGCCCTACATCGTTAAGCATATTTTGTAGAATGGGGCTTATGAGTTAATTGGCTATGAAGGTTATCCTTTTAATCAACCCAGAAATGGGATGTACCTCAAAAATACTATGCATGAGTTTCCCATGCATGTGTTTTTGTACATAAGTGTGTTTTTCATTTTTGTACATTTTTTGGCTTGGTGTGCTTTATGAGTAGTTTTTTCTAGCTTATTATGTCATTTCTTACTATGCAGATGTCTCTCACTCCTTAGGTTGGTTTCACGGATGGTACCTCCCACGGTACCTGGAATCTGTTTTCCGCAACATGGGTGATTTATGATCCTAATGATGAGTTGGTAGACCTTCAAGATATTTCTCTAGGATGAACAACCAACAATGTCACTAAATATAGTGTCATCATTGAACTCTTAACTAAGGCAATTTCTCTCGACATTCGTGAATTAATTGTGAACCTAGACTCTTAGCTAGTTGTTCTCTAGCTTAAATCGCATTATTCTGTTAGAAAGCCTCATATTTTAAGGTTGTATTTGCATGTTCATTTATTAGAAAGGAATTTTTATTACATCACATATCATCATATTCCTAGAAGAATGAATGTGTTAGCTGATGCAATAGTCGATATTGTATTAGATAGATGTTTGCAAAATTTGTAAAAGCATCATCATCACATTGTAAGATTTAGACAGGAAAATAAGCATATATATATATATATATATATATATATATATATATATATATATATATATATATATATATATATATATATATATATATATATATATATATATATATATATATATATATATATACATATCGATTGTTTGCATCCACATGCATCATAAGTTCAAAAAACATGTAGAAATAAAGCCTAGGCATCTAATCAGCATGGTGCTCATGATAGCATGTCACGACACACACAAGCCACCTCAGTAAATGGTGGATGTGGTTAGACACCCCTGCAGTGTGCCTCTAATACGCACGAGGAACATACTCAAATCTCACATAATCTGGGATCCTGCTTGTGAGTCCCTCCAAGTTGCGTGTGATCTCCTCTTCCTCGCTTCCCTCACCTTGAGGGGCCACCTCTAAATCGCATGGGACCCTCCATGCTATGGGAGACATCCCTGTAGGTCTCTCTGGGCCAACATCTGCAACACATGGATAAATTTTAGAACACATATAAAAACAAAAAAATCATAACACTCATCAAAATCAAAAAATGAGTTTTTACCCAAAGCTTCGTCCCAGTCCTCTCCTTCCAGGAGTGGAAGGTCTAGATCACCCATGAATTCAATGTTGGTATATGGCCAATACTCCACCCCTATGAGCTTTCAATCGAGCCGGTCGAACAATTCTGGCTTCCATGACATATGTTGACAACCTCCTGATCGAGGCATCAACTTCGCCCAATGGACCATCCATGGCTCTTGTGCTGGCGGTGTAGGTACTATCACCTCCTGAAGTTGGAATATCGACAAATGTTCTAGGATGAATGGTATTAATATGGACCCATATCCAAATTGTTTTAGCTTGACATTCTTACACTTTGTTAGCTGATGCTTCAGGTTGATTGTTATGGCTTAAACCCAGTTAAAAATGGTTGGAGCCATACAATCCACATCATGTTGAAGATGTTTCTTTGTACCTTCGTGAGGGGCCTGAGACCCAACAACTCAATTTATAGTGTGTAGCACGAACCTTAGTGCCAAATTAGGTATTTTCTGAATATCCACTTTCCTGCTCTTTGATCCTTTCTTTGCTCCTGGGCATACTCATTCTATTAGCATGCCCATACTCTCACCAAGTGGTCAGTACATGTCAGGATTGGTTTCACTCCCCTCCGTGACAATCCAATGGTGAAATATATGTCAGAGACTTCTATATCCAACTCTTGGTCATGAATCAAAAATATTTCTTGATTAGTGTCCCACACACTGATCAAATACTGTAATATTTCCAGCTGAGCTCATAGACACGTTGTTAGGAAGAATTTCAAAAGCCCACAATCTCTGAGGGCATCCATACATGCATCATTTCCATGGCTTGCTCATCTTCCTTCCTGTGTTCTCGTTATTACCATTTTGGCTTTTAATTTCCTACAAAACCAAAATTGAGACTCCCATTAGCCACATAATTGACTTTTAAACCATTAAAATCAGGCTATTTAGGAGAATTTTGGTCTACTTATTGGTTTCATTGTTTGGTGCCTCCCCTTTCAAATTTCAGGCATGTTGGCGCGACTATGTGCTCAGACCCTTCGCTGACCGCCGCGACCAATACATGAAAAACTTACCCCCAAATGCATTAAATATTAAAATGTAGGAAATGAAACATAGTTTTAAATGTAAGAAAAGGTGAGAGCTCTTTCTGGTGAAAGTGGATTTGCGAATGGCCTCCTGGATTGCCTACGGTCAGCTCCACAAGGTCACAGTTAAAAATGGTAAAATGCTCACAACGAAGTGAAAAGGTGAAAAGTAATTTTTTTTAGTATTTCCATCATTTTATAGCCTTTTAGAAACCCTAATTAGGTTTTTAAGCTTATTTTTCGATTATTTTTTGTTTTATCTCGAAAAACAGGTTTTACGTTTGTTTCTTGTGTAGCAATAGGTCCTAAACATGATGACGATGAAGTAACGAGTTGTATTTTATTACTTTTTCGGGCTCGGTAAAAACACGAAAAAGTCATCCCCTAGAGTCATCTTTCAGCTCTTTTCTGACTCTCTAAAATTGAAAAGATTGCTAATACTCTTGTCTTTTTGAACTCGTTAAAGGCTACAAAACATCATCTACCCAGCATACATTTACCCCTTTTTCAAGCTAGGACAGATTATTTACGAAAAAGAAATATCTTAGTCAAACATGGCTAAGAGGTTCTCCCAGATATTTTTTTCTACCTTTTCGGATCCATGAGACTATTTATGAAGAGGGACCTGCTGGATTTTTATTTTATGCTTCTTTTCAAACTCTCTAAACATGAAAAGATGTCGAGTTCTTCCTTTGTCAAACTCGTTAAAACCTAATGACATTGGAAATCTTCACCATGATGTTATCGAGTTCCTCCTTCCCAGGGCTTGTAAAATGTACTAGGATGGATTTTTCCGAAGGACAAACTTATATGAAAAGAATATGATATCCCCTTCAAGCTTGTTTCCAAAATAATTAGGGTGCTTGCCAGAAATGGTGGTGGAAAATGGAACTAGTTCTCAGTTGTGTTGGCAGTATGTCGCTCTTGAACATGACACTTGTCTACAATTCATGTGGGGTTGGGGACATCCCATTCGTCATTTTTCCTCCATGGGTTTGGGTTATCTATTTTGACTTCTCATCTGCTCTTTTCCATGTCACCATGACCTCAAATCCATTGATGTCAAATACTACCAAATTCTAGAGTCATGTCGCCAATATGTTCAAGAGAAGTTTCCTTCTGCAGTTTTCAACCCCTGATCCTCTGTTTAGTCCTAATTCGCTATCATATAATTTATCTCTCTCATGTCGATGATGTGGAAAACATTATGGTTTTCCTTCGACGAGTCACTTCTTGCCGACTTCAGCTCATTATCCAAGAAGCTGATCTAGAGACTCCCTTCTGGTACCTGAGATCTTGCATGCCTCAATGGCAAGTTCTTTTCATTCTACGGTAGGTTCTCATCATTGGCCTTCGATCGAGTGATTTCATTGATGTTTTATTGCATCTCATTGTTCACATTTCGTGGATTGTATTAGTTGTACCTTGAGAACCATTATCATTACTGGTGATTTCTCTCGTGCATGTTAACAACTTTCATCATTGGTTGGTAATCAGGTGATTTTCTTACATGTTTGACTTCGACTCATTCATTCGCATGCTTTAATTTGTACTTGTTCGGGTCGAGATGGAGTGCAAGACATTGGGTTTTGTTTGATTAAATTTGGACTGTGAGACGATTTGGTTTATCATGACTATATGCATGACTCTTTTTATTGGATGGTTGTGACCATACCTGATTCTATTTGACGATCCTTCTTACTAGATGGCTGCGTCCATACCTCGAATCTTGTTATTATATGTACTCTATTATGGATGGTTGTGCCCATACCACATATTCATGTATCAGAGATATCAGTGGTACTTGTTCTTTTAGGTTTTTTGATGTCAACGTTTTGGTTTGGGCATGTTCTCATAAAGCATTTCACCCCTCCCTCTC
The DNA here is from genome assembly GCA_034641835.2 of Pinus albicaulis. Taxonomy (NCBI): domain Eukaryota; kingdom Viridiplantae; phylum Streptophyta; class Pinopsida; order Pinales; family Pinaceae; genus Pinus; species Pinus albicaulis. The sequence continues at coordinate 323,566,755 of CM076581.1, read as the reverse complement.
TCTCAGACTTCAAGCTTTAGGGGGTATCTGTTACACAGTATTTTGTCATCGTCCATGCAATCCCCATACCGCACATTAGAGGACCATTTCAGTGACAGTTGTGCGATGTCATACATTTCCATAAATATCAATACATCCCTTGGTATGTCAAGATCATAATCTATGTTGATCGTTGCTCAAGAAGACCTTCAAAAACATATGATTTTAGGTCAGTGCTGGTAGGTAGTTATGGCCTTGCACCCATGGAGAGTGAACAGTGGGCCCCGCGCCCTTTTGCGCTTTGTCTCATAGGGGCACCTACGCCGAGCTACTTTTGGAAAGTTTTTTAAAATAGAAATGAAGCATCCATGCCTAACAACTTCGTGAGCGGAGTCATCATGGTTTGTTCGAAAGAATCAAATTGAGTTCCTCCCTTTGGCTTGTTAGTTCCTATAATTGTGCAACTCCCCAAAGGGATAGACCTCTCCTCCACCTCATGTGGAATCCAAAAACCACCTCCTCCTCTCATATAAATTCTTCCTCCTCACATTGATTCAACTAGCTAAACAGTCATTACTATAGCTGGTGTGTTGAAGAAGGAAGAGAAGAATCCATTTTTGAGAGAGATTTTAAGCCCATTTCCTCATTGAGTTGAATGTTGAACGAATGCTTGAGACATGCCTGACTAAACCCGTCGAAGGAGATCTACAACGTCAAGGCATAGGTTGTAAAATTCTTTTTCTCTATCAATAATACATGATTGGTTTCTAATTCCAACTTTGTTTCCATCTATATGCAAAGTGTTTAGCTCTTCTTTACTAGCTGAATAGTTGTATATGAATGTATATGTTTGTATGTTGTCATCATTTGTTTTATCTTTGTGCAAACGTGTGAACATTGTCGCCAACACGGAGCACAAGGTGTGAAGACAAAGATCGAAGGATCGCTGCTGCATGGCTTGACAAAGGCATTAGACCAAGGTAGGATATCTGTCCTAGTTCATATTTCATTTATAAGTTAGGAATTCAAGGGTCCAGCATGTTCCCTTATTGCTAGACCCACCCTAGGGCTAGATGGATCACCTCCATCTGCAGAGGGGATTTTCTTGCTCAACAGTCCAACAATTTGGAGATAAATGGATTCCATAACTATAATTTTGGTAAATAAGAACACAATATCAGAACTAACCATGGTGTATTATTCATGACTAGGTGCTCCAATAACACTTACTATTAACCTAGCATTGATGTATTTTTATGATTTTTACGCTTTCCACATATCCTAGGTGTTTGAGTATTATGAAGAATAAGTCATTCTTCAATGGAAGCATCTAGGGATGAATATTTCATGACTTCGGTAACTAAACTATTTATGGTATTGATTGTATCCTTGGGGAGGGGCTTATACAAGAAAAAAGAAAGGAAGCCTTGAAATCTAGAATCATAGTTAGAGGTATTCATAATGGCCATAACTTTACCTTTATCAACTATTCAAATAAAAATATTGGGGTTATTATTAAAGAAGCAACTTGATTCAATTCATTCATTTGATAAGTTCAATTTGGTAGGTTTTAAAAGAGGAAGAATTCTACCACATTCATATCAAATTTATTTACCATTGTATATAAAAATATGTTATGTTATGGATTCAATAGAGAAAAAAATATCTTATATGAGAACCCTAAGAGGGGAAAGGGTAAACTTGAAGCCCTTTTTTTGGAAAATTGATGGAAGTGAGATCTTATAAGAATATAACTTTATAGGTGTTGTAGTCTTAGCAAAATGAAACATCAAATAATTTAAAAAAAAAAAAAAAACATAATGTTGATTCAATTAAAAAATAATAGAAAGTAAAAAGAAATAAAAATAATAAATGATTTGAATTCAACTTGTTATATTGTAATTTTGTTTTAATTAACAAAATTATAAATAATTTTTTCTGAGAAAAAAACCTTAATATACATATCACAAATTAAGCTAATCTAAATTTAACAAATCATAATTATATTTTAAAACATGTAATTAATAAATATAACAAATATATATATATATATATTTCAAAACTTCATGTTTAAATTTAATTAATAAGAAAATAACAATTATTTCAGGGAACCACCCAAAATAATTTCACTTCACCCACACATGATTTCAATAAAATTAAAAATGAAAATATTTCTATGTATAGAAATGTAAAATTTATATAAATATAAATATTATTATTAAACAGTAGTATAAATCTATTTAAAATTTACCAACAATTCTAGTTGCAATTTCTTCTTAAATTTTGTATAAAAAAAAAATTGCATATTAAAAAATTTAATCATCCAAGGAAAAGGGGCTATTTGAAGGGAAATGAGAGAAATATTCATAGAATTAAAAATTAAAGATTAGTAGGGAGAAAGAAGGTGGTTTGAAAGAAAATTCATGCTCGCATATTTTTTAATCATTAAAAAATTATTATAGTCATTAATTATTATATTATAGTGATATTTGAGTTGTAATTAAAATTATGGGAACAAAATTAAGTTATCATTTAAAATAAATGATAAAATAGAATTAAATATTAATCTTTTGTGAAATCCGTGGAAGAAAAGGAAGATATGATAGTTTGAAGAATGGGTGTACGAATGGATATTTTCCTAATTTTCACATGAGGTTGTAAGATTGATGAGGTGGAAGAAATTGCGGGTGAGGGTGAGTAAATGGAAATAGTGTTTTTGGTGGCCAAAATTTAAAAAAAAAAAAAATGGCGAAGGAATTTAAAAAAAAAAACAAAAGGAGAGAGCTAAAATGCACTTTAACGATAGGTTGCTTGATGAAGGGCATGTATATGAATATGAAGTTTACTAATTAATTTAATGTATTTATATATTAAATTTAATGAAATTAAATGTCACATTTAATTATAAAATATTTACTTTTTATAAAAAAATTATTTTTAGCATTAGTTTCTAAATAAAATCGCAATATATGGTTTCATCTTAATCCAAACATATATATTTACCATATTTATCAGGTTTATCTATATGTTGTAGCATCTATTAAGTTTATACCATCTTAGTCATTAATTCTAATTGTTGCTTATTCGCAATCAAGAAAATCATAATTGAATTATTATATATTATACTCAGAATTCAAGTGTGCTGAATTTGTATAAAATATTTCCAATGTACAAAACTATTATGACATAGTTATAATATCTAGTACGCTGGCAACATTATTATATGCAGATTTTCTTTAATTTATCCCTTGATCTATCATAGCCTCGGGCTTCACATTTCATTTAATGGTGGGACATATGTAATATCTATCCACCGTCAATGATTACATTTAGATCAATGGTTGTAATAATTTCTGGGGTGGTTAGGGTATTTCCCTACCACCCCCCCTCCCCCCCCGAACCCTAACTAATTTTCTCACTTGGCATCGCTACTGGTAGCCTCCTCTTTGCAACTCAGGCACAACTTGGTTTTCTTCTTGGCTTTCTACCTAACTGGTATGATGACGACACCTCCATCTCATTTCATAGTTTCCTGTCTGAGTTTTCTTTCACTTACAAGCCTAATTGCAATAGTTTTGTTGGGGTTGAAGGGTTTTCTCTCTGCTCCTTTTCGCAGTTGGCTTAGCCATGATAATTGTGCTCTGTTATGGGCTATGAATTCCTTGAACTGACTTCATTCCGTGGAGATGCTTACCACCAGATTTGAACTTCATCAATGGAAACAAAGTCTCTACGGCCGCAATAGGTGAGCATTTTTTGTTATTTGATTCATATGTTTAAATTCTTATCTCTGGTTAAATGGATAATTTCTTCATTGTTTCCTGTTTTTAATTTAACTTCCATTAATAGGTGCGTGGAGCTCGCCACTTGTATACCATAAAGGTAAGCTCTTCGTTGTTTTTGGTTTGGGGCTTTTGTTCTACGCTCTGGGTTTTATTCATTAGAGTTTTCTAAGAGTTAAATTTGTGTTGCTTGTCATGCAAGTAACCCTGAAACCATGTACCCATAGTGTTCCATCTTTGGACTAGCCCTTCGGGTCTAATGCCCCTCGTTTTCACTATAGGTGCTCTGGAGTCATTCCTGGTAGCTTTTCTTAATTCTTTTCAAAACTACTCATAAGGGTTTTTGACAGAAATGTTTTAAGTCTATTTTTACGAGATTGGAACTCTAGTTCTCAGTTCCAGATTATAGCACATCCCCTCAAGGGTTTAGTGTAAACATTTAACAATTGTTTGGTTATCCTTCCTTATTGTTTTGAGCTACGCACTAGTCTTTTAGCAGTAACTATGTAATACTTGTTTCCCGTAAAGGTACTTCTTTTACGTGAGTGTTATGTGTTAACCCCTTTGTTATTATCTTTTTGGGTTTTCCACAGGAATTTAATTTCACTCTTATATGCAATCTATGCTACATACATATATTCTGGGTGGATTTGGTTATGGACTCTGATGCTATTATTATTTATGTTACTTAATTTGATACATATATGCTGAATATAGACATGTGGATTTAGCTTAACCGACACTTAATCTGCAACATCATTAATGTCCATGAAGGCTCTTATTTGATTTATATTTTACATTAAAACTTCATTATTGTTATTTTTTCGATCATTTCTTACTCATCTTACCTCTGTTCACATGTTATTGCCACCATTTTTGTGTATAATTTCATGTGTACCTTATCACAAAGGCTTACTCCTCCCCACAAGGAATAATGTTGTAACTGATTTTATTTATCCATCTATTGCTTTCAATACTTGAGGTTCTTTGCTTCTTATATAATTAATAGATGTTGATTGTATTTACAATTAAATTAATTCTAGCAAATAGATCTATAGTATTAGCAATTAAATTAATTCTGACTAACAGTTCTACAATTTTTTACTTTTCATTTTCAATTTATTTTCCTGGTTTTTGCTTCAGTAATAATTTTTCATAGTAGAAAGGAATAAATAGGTCACCGGAACACCTCAAGAGGTTTTATACCCATCCCTCAGTTCGTCTATTTACTTTGTTCTTCTTTACAGGACAAACTATCCCATTTGGGGAAATCCCACCCTTAATGAACTAATTGTCCATCTTTTCATTTGTTTTTTTGTAGGATTCCCACTACGGTTCTGCTAGATATCAGTAAAATCTTCAGTCTTTTACCCTTCCACAAGACTTATCTTACATTAAAACTATTCTAGTGAACAAAAATTGTTCATACAACATTCAGAAAATCTAAGCATTTATCCCAGTCTATTTCCTGTAATAAAGTGTTCACATTACACAGAAAATTATTTACAAAGATTAACATATTTGAGAAAAATAATTTTTCCATTTCATTCCAATATTGTATACTTATCTCAGATAAGTGAGGCTGATGGGATCCTCCCAACTGTTAGAGAGGAAATGACGTTCTCAGCTCCGCTCATTCTCCTCACCAGAGTAGGATTGCGTAGCATTTCTCCATGTGATAGACCTCACGACCCCTATCCAGTCTCTCCTCCAATGTTAGGTAGCAGAGTTCCACTAGTTTCTACCAGCTTTGGATACTCTTTCCTTTCAGCTCTGTAGCTATTTCTTTTCTCTTGAAGAGAACCCATTTCCTTCTCTAGGATTTTCCTTTTATCCTCAGGGGAAAGGTAAATGCCAATAACTTCTTAATCCAACTACTCTGGAATCTTGGAAAAAATTTTACCATAATTTTATGGAAACATACCATAATTAAATATTTTATTCAAAGAAAATAACTTTAGTCCATAACTTGATTAAAATTCTTGTTAATCCTCTTTTAAATTTAAAATAAGCTCCATCGTATAAATCAAAATGTATTTTTAAGGAAATTAAATCTTCCCCGCTTGAGCGATGTTTATTCCATTCCAGTGAATATTTAAGGATACGCTTCTTGCACAAAGCTTTAATCTTCCCAAGTCGCCTCTTCCAGGCTAAACTGCTTCGATTGCACTTTAACTTGGGTGATGGCTCGCCTCCAGAGCATTATTTCTCTCTGATCGAGAATATGTTGATGTTCTACATGAAATATTGTCATTCGTTTCAACTGGAAACCAGTAAATTTTTTAATTAATAAACAGTTATTTATCTCCCATAGAAATCTTTATTCCCATTTCATTCCTAGCTAAATATTCTGCCAGTGTATTACATTCTTTGGATCATGTAGGTATCTTTTTAACATAAACACATTGAACACATTGTGCACTCATATGTGTCCTGGTAAGGCTAGCTGATAGGCTATTGGCCCCACCCTTTCGAAGATTTAGAAAGGTCCACAGAATTTGGGAGTTAACTTGGCACACGTATTCCACCTTAAAGTACTCCTCTTGGGTCTAATTCTCACGTAAATGTGATCACCCACTTCAAATTCCCTATATGTCCTCTTTCGATCCACATATACTTTTTGTCTATCCTCGGTAAATTTTAAATTTTACCAGATCTCAACCAACATTTCTAGCCCAAGAATTAGTCTTGTTTTTTGACTGATCCAATTAATGGGAGTTTGACACTATCTACCATATAAGGCTTCAAACAAAATCATCTTGATAGACTCCTGGTATCCATTGTTGTAGGTAAATTCTACTAAATGCAGATAATCTTCCCATTTCATGGATTGTTGCATTACTTACAATCGCAACATGTCCTCTAATGTCTGATTCAACCGCTCTGTCTACCCATTCTCTTGAGGATGATATGCTGTGCTAAATTGGATTTCTGTGCCTAATCTAGTAAACAGTGCCTTCCAAAAGGCTAAAGTAAACTTTACATATCTATCTAAGATGATTGTTTTCGAAATGCCATGTAATCTAAATATCTCCCTCATGAAGATGTCAGCAATTTGCATAATTTTAAAATTTGATTGTACATGAATAAAATAAGTTTCTTTGCTCCACTGATCAACTATTACCATTATAGAGTCATTGTGTCTCTTCGATCTTTCTCAGCCTGTAATAAAATCTAGCGATATAACTTCCCACTTCCATTCCAAGACAGATATGCATTGCAGTAAACCAGTTGGGTGATGATCCTCAACCTTAACCTATTGATATTCCAAACATTTAGTCAAATATTCAGCGATGTCTTTTCACATACGAGGCCAAAAGTAATCGTTTCTAATGGTTGTTAACATTTTCTGGTAACCAGGGTGTCCATAATAAGAGCTTTGGTGATACTCATCTAGGATTAGCTATTTTAAACTTATTTTATTAGGAATGTATATCTTTCCTCGGAAAATTAATAGTTGTTCATTACGGATAATATAATCTGATTGTTTTCCTTGATTTTATTTATCTAGTGATTGCTGCCATAAAAACTGATATCTTGGATCTTTTGTTGCAACCTATTTCACCTGTTCCTAGAACTTGAATTCCACATGGTTGAAGTATAACTCATATACATAATGTAATTTTCTACTTAACGCATCGGCGGCCGATTTTAATTTCCCTTAACGTGTTTCATTTCAAAGTCAAATTTTATCAGGGATTCATTCCACCTGGCCTGGCAGAAATTTAAGTCAGTTTGTTTAAAATAATTGGTCAAGCTACTATGATCTATTTTCAGCACAAACTTTTTTCCCAATAAGTAGTGCCTCCATATTTTGAGTGTGTGCACCACTGCGGTTAACTCTAGATCATACATGGAATGTCATTGTCCATGATCTTTCAACTTCATAGACTCATATGCCACAAAATTTCCATCTTGTGACAACACCGCTCCTACTCCTTCCTTGCTAGTGTCGGTGCAAACCTCAAACTCTAAATTTGGATCTTCCACCTTCAAAACATGGGTCTTGGTCAACAATTGTTTTAACTTTTCAAAAATAGTTTGGCATTCACTAGTCCAATTAAACACTCGCCCTTTCCACTGCAAGGAGGTTAATGGAAACACAATTTTAGAGAATCCTTCTATAAAACACCAATAACAGCCGGCTAGTCCCATAAAATATCGTATATCTACTACATTTTTGGGTACCCTCCATTCCATAATAGTGTTTATCCTTTTAGGGCTATTTCTATACCTTCGGCAAAAATAGCATGGCCTAAACATTGGATTTTCTCTTTGTAGAAATCACACTTGTTGAATTTGGCATAAACTTGATGGTCTCTCAACATTTTTAGCACTATACGCAAATGTTCCTTATGTTCCTCCATAGTCCTTGAGTAGATTAGTATATCATATATAAAAATCAGAAAAAATTTATCGAAAAATGGATGAAATATGCCATGCATCAAACTCATGAATGTTGCTGGTACGTTGGTTAATCCAAACAGTAAAACCCCAAATTCATGATGCCCATAATGGGTATGGAAAGTTGTTTTATAGATATCTTCATCTTTTATCATTATTTGATGATACACATACCTAAGATCTATTTTTGAAAAGACATTTCCCCCCTTTACTTGATCGAAAAAACCATCTATCCGTGGAAGTGAGTATTTGTTCTTAATAGTTAATTTACTAAGCTATCTATAATCCATACACATTCACATCATACCATCCTTGTTTTTTACGAATAGCACTGGTGCCCCCAAGGGTGACACACTAGGACGAATATATCCCTTGTCCATCAATTCCTATAATTGCATTTTCGACTCTATCAATTCACGCACACTCATTCAGTATGGTTCTCATGATACAAATGTTGCCCCTGGCATTAATTCGATGGTATAATTGATGTCCTGCTTTGGTGGTAGTCCTGGTATGTTTTCCTGAAATACGTCCATAAAGTCTTTCACGAAGGGTATTTTTTCCATCACGGGGGTCTTATATTAAGAATTAGAGAATCCTACTTGAATTGCATAAATTTGACACCATTTTCTGATGCATTTTCCGAACTGAGCTATAGTAATAGGACACAACTGAAGAGCCTTTTTAATTCCTTGCAACTCTTGGCGAGTTCCATCTTGAACCCTATAGTAAATTATTTTATCCTTGCAGTCTACTAGTGACCAATGCACTTCCAACCTATCCATTCCTAGTAATATATCATAGGAGCACAAAGGTATAATATTCAATTCAACCTTTATATGATGGTTTCCAACTTCTAGGGGATAGTTGGAAACTTTAGCATCAACTCTTTTCTTTACCCCAGTGGCTAACTGTACCAGCCAATTATTTTTAAGCTTTTGGTTCTGCAAGTCACATTTTTCCACTATCCTGGGATTTACATAACTTAAACTAGCACCGGGATCAACCAAAATAGAAACAAGGTGGGAATACATCTTACCTTCCAGTTCTATCATGGTTGGCTGGTAATCCACTTGTTGATCCTCAAGTGCAACATTGATTATGGGTATGTTTTGTGCCATGTCCCCCACTGTGGATGCCTCTTGCACATTAGCTATAGTTTCATTTCTTCCACTGTGAGGAAATTTCTTATAATAATGCATCTCACCGTATCCCCAACACTATAATGGCAGTCTCTAGATCTGGCCATGATCTGGTCTACTAGATGCTTCAGTGGGTAGTTCCTCTGCTGGACACTTGGTTCTCTATTGATTTCTTCCCTATAGTATATTTGCTGTATTTCTAGCAACATTCTTAAAACTTCCAAATCTGCTACTTTTAAATTTTGAGTTACTTTTCTTCCCTTTCTTGGGTGGCCAACTCCTTCCACCTTCTCCTTTCACCTTGGACTATTGATAGCACATACGTTCTTTTCAAATCACTTCTTCCATGGTCTTTAGTTTTACAAATTCGATTTTCTCCTTCATATGAGCAGGTAGGTTACTCAGAAATCACTGTACCTTCGCCTTTTCATCCCTCAGATATGGAACATATTGCAATCAGGAAGTAAATTTAGTTACAAACTTGTCCATAGTTAGCGGTCCCAATCTCAAGTCATCAAAATTCTCGAGATTTTTCGTCATAAAAATGCTCTGTTATATATTTGTCTTTAAAGTACTGCTGGAATTTGTCCCAAGTCACATTCTGGTCCTCAGTTCCTCACACATGTTTAACTTCTTCCCACCATAATGTGGCCATTTCCTGCAGTTTTTAAATGGATAGACGAGCCTTGAATTTTCTGTTGTATTCGTAGACTTGAAAATATTTATTCATGTTATTTATCCATGCTTTTGCTACTCCTTCAGCTTCTCCATCGAATGTCGGAGGCTTAATTTTTCAGAATTCACCTTGCAGCTCCACCTTCTTTTTCATCTCTTGTTGGTTTGAGAAATTTCCTAACTCTGCTTCATTATAAGACCTATTTTTATTACTTCTCTAGGTTTGGTTACCTTCCAACTTATCATTTTCTTGTTATCGATGTTCACCTTCTTCTTGGGTGTCTTCTTCTGGGCTCGGTTGAGCTATCCTTAGATTCTGTTTATCTGGGAGGCTTTTAAGGATCCTCTCTTGTTCCCAAATCAACCTCTCATTATCAATTCTTACTCGAACCATTTCTTCTTGTAGCCATTGCACAATATCCAGAATCCTGCTAGTTTGTTGTTCTTATTCCTCGAGCAATCCACTAGTTTGTTGATGCTGGTCTACACTCAACTGCACCCACATTTATGGATTCATTTCTATGTTAGGCACGGGGTGAATTTCCCCTGTAGTCCTGGGAGTTTGATGTACAAAACCCTCCTCATAGCACTCTGTCAGCCCCTTCTTCCCAATTCTGTTCACATTTGACACACACAGCAAATGTTATTTAGGTGACCCTTATAGGTCCCAGTGTTGGAACGCTACTTTGATACCACCTGTAACATCTAACCATAAACTCTTTACCCTTCATAAACAAAAATTTACTTGTATCATTAATTCCTAAATTAATACTCTAAATAAAATCACAACATATGGCTTCATCTTAATGAAAACATATATACTTACCATATTCATCAGGTTTATCTATATGTTGTAGCATCTATTAAGATTATACCATCTTAGTCATTAATACTAACTGTAACATTTCCATATAGCTTTTTATATGACTTATCTAACATTATGCTTATTCACAATCAAGAAATTCAGAATTGAATTATTACATATTATACTTATAATTCAGGTCAACGGAATTTGTATAAAATATTTCCAATGTACAAAACTCTTACGACATAATTATAATACCTATTACCCTGGCAACATTATTATATGCAGATTTGTTTTAATTTATCCCTGGATATGCCGCAACCTCGGGCTTCACATTTCAATTAATGGTGGGACATCTGTAATGTCTATCCACCGTCGATGTTTCCATTCAGATCAACGGTTGTAATAATTTATGGGGTGGTTAGGGTATTGCCCTACCCCCCGAAGCCTAACTAATTTTCTCACTTCTGGTCGCTCTTGGCAGCCTCTTTTCTGCAACTCTGGCACAACTTGGTTTTCTTATTGGTGTTCTGCCTAACCAGTATGACGACGACACCTCCATCTCATTTCATAGCTTCCTGTCTAAGTTTTATTTCACTTAGAAGCCTGTTTTCTATAGTTTTGTTTGGGTTTAAGGGTTTACTCAATGCTCATTTTCATAGTTGGCTTAGCCATGATAACTGTGCTCTGTTACGGGTTACGCATTCCCTGAACTACCTTCATTCCGTGGAGATGCTTACCACCATATTTGAACTTTGTTAATGGAAGCACAATCTCGACGGCCGCAACAGTTGAGCATTTTTTGTTATTTGATTTAGATGTTTAAATTCTAATCTCTAGTTAAATGGATAATTTCTTCACTTTTTCTCATTTTTAATTTAACTTTCATTAACGAGTGTGTGGAGCTTGCCACATGTATACCAAAAAGGTAAGCTCTCTATCATTTCTGGGTTGGGGCTTTTTTTTATACGCTTTGGGTTTTATTCATTAGATTTTTTTTAGAGTTAAATTTGTGTTGCTTGTCATGCAGGTAACCCCGAAACACTGTACCCACAATGTTCCACCTTTGCACTGGCCCTCCTGGTCTAATTCACCTTGTTTTTTCTACAGGTGCTCTAGAGTCATTATAGGTAGCTTTTCTTACTTCTTTTCAGAACTTCTCAGAAGGTTTTTTAACATAAATGTTTTAAGTTTATTGTTACAAGATTGGAACTCTAGTTCTTGGTTCCAGATTATAGCACATCCCCTCAAGGGTTTACTACAAACATTGAACAATTTTTTGGTTATCATTCCTTGTTGTTTTGAGCTACGCACTGGTCTTTTAGCAGTAACTCTATAATACTTGTTTCTCATCAAGGTACTTCTTTAATGTGAGTGGTATGTGTTAACCCCTCTGTTCTTCTCTTTTCAGGTTTTCCACAACAATTTAATTTCACTCTTATTTGCAATCTATGCTACATACAAACATTGTGCGTGGATTAGGTTATGGAATCTGATGCTATTATCATTTCTAGTACTTTATTTGATATATATGTGTTGAATATAGACATGTGGATTCGGCTTTAAAGACACTTAATCTACAACATCATTAATGTCCATGAGATTCTTATTTGATTAGTATTTTTCATGAAAACTTCATTATTGTTCTTTGTTCAACAATTTCTTGCGCCTCCCCACAAGGAATACTATTATAGCTAAGTTTATTTATCCATCTCTTTCTTTCAATAATTGAGGTTATTTGTTTCTTATCTAATGAATAGTCGTTCACTGTATTTACAATTGAATTAATTCTAACAAATAGTTCTACAATATTTGCAATTAAATTAATTATGACTAACAATTCTACAGTTTTTATATTTTCCTATTCAATTGATTTTCCTAGTTTTTGGTTCAATAATAATTTTTCATAGTAGAAGGGATTAAATAGGTGACCAGACCACCTCAAGAGGTTTAATACTTATCTCCCCCCCACACTCCTCGCCAGAGTAGGATTGTGTAGCAGTTCTCCAGGAGGTAGACCTTGTTGAATTTTGCAATAAGAAACAGTGAAATTGGCATCCAGAAACAACAAGTAGCACCTACACTAAGTGTGGGACCAGGAGGTCCAAGCAGCACCTACACTAATTATGGGACCAAGAGGTCCAAGAAACACCTACACTGGTGTGGGCTAAATTTGGTGCATGTCTATTTTAGTTATCCCTTAATTAAGATGGACAATAAAATGTAATCTAATACGAAAATAACTTGTAATAGTTAACTGAGTGTGATAAACTCAGTTAACTCATGAATTTCAAGCTAAGGGTATTTTTTGAGGCATGTAGAGTAATTCTAGTTGTAAGAAAGTTCGAAGTGCAGTGGTGCATTAGTTAATGCAGGTTGTAATCAGTTTAACTCAGTTAAGTGAGTTAAAGTCAGTTGTGCTAGTTGTAACTGTTAGATACACTAGTGAGAGATCAAGTGAATTAAATATTATTTAATTCACAATCAGTGATCTCACATGCAACTGAGGATTTACTATTATTAGTTGCATGCATGTTAGTTCCAGTGCAGACCCAGTTGAGATATAGGTGAAAGGGAAGTGTGACTATCAGTTGTGATATTAGCAGGCTACCCAAGTGTAGTTAAAACACCATAGGATTCCCATGATACTTGACACAGTGTAGGAAGGCTGGAATTCCTTGTGAATAGGGATTTAATTCCTCATAAATTACGTGAGCAAGGCATGCTGAAAACGAGTTGAGAATTGGCTGAGTATTGGCCCGGTTTTGTCTGGATCAATGTGAGACAATTAGCTGAATACAGGAGGACTCTTGTGAGAAGAGTTGTATGTAATTGTTTCATGATTATTTGTGGAATATACAATAGAAGATAGTGGGGTTTTGAGAATCAAGCTTTCCCCAGGAAATTATCTGTGTTGTGGCTTGATTTGATTCTTCTTTACTTCATGTGATTGGCGATTGTGTTTTTAATTCTGCAAAATATTTGTAGAAGCGATTCAGTATTTAAATTTAGTACATTTTTAGATCGGATTGAATCCAAGGTATACATGCATGTTGTATAATTTCTACATGGTATCAGAGAACAGGAAATCACAATAGTGTAGGAGGATTTGAGTTTGTGACTGGTTAGAATTTGAATTTGCAGAAAGACTTTGTTGGTGCTATAGTTGATTCAGGATCGAAATAGCTTTCAATGTCTTGAGGCTGGAGTATGAACTCAAGGGAAAATCTAACCATATTTCTTGGAGAGACAGGATGGAGGAAGTACTCAAAGACAATGGCTTGAATGAATTCATTGACAATGATGTTCCTAGACCCGATGTGACAGATGTTGCAAATCTTGATGCATGGCAAAAGAAAGTGTAAAGGGTGAGGAGGATCCTATTGGAGGGAGTACGAGACCACATTACCTCAAGCCTCCATGGGAAAGCCACACCATATGCAATGCGGAAGGCTTTGACGAATCTATTTCAGAGTAGCAGTGACCATAGGAAATTGGCGCTCAAAGATAAACTTAGGAAGATCAAGAAGATTGGGATTCACGTGAAGAATCTCTATAGACTTGATGTAGATGTGATTTCTACAGAGCTTCCAACCATTTGGAAGTGTGAGAAAGCCATGCAATTTACCCTTGAGAGCGAGTTGGATTTGCATGCAAGTGAGAATGAACCTCCAAATGTGGAGCAGCCACATGCGGAGGATCATGGAGTGGCATAAAACACTCATGCAGAGAAATTTCGAGCCAGATGGCTAGAGGGAGTGCATGTTGCTATACCTCTAGGTGTGAGGTGGGGCGACATGCAAGATTAATCCCAAGAAGAAATTTGGGTAAGGTCTTAGAGATGGTGTGTCTCATGGATCGAACTTGGCTACGAGGATCCCACAATACAAAAATATCATGATCATTTAGATCGATGTAGTAAGATGTTAGGAGGACATAAATCAGAGTGATAGGTGTCAAATATTGGAGCACAGATGAGAGTTGGCAGCAGTGCAGAGTGCATGGATGCAGATGTGAAGAACGTAGAGAATCCAATAGACGTGTGTAGTAGCTAGAAACAATTAGAAGACTTTGATGACAAATGCATTATATTGATTGAGTTGTTTAGAGGCTATTCAGTTTCGGAAGTGTTGCATGCAAAGGTTGCATGTCCGAGAAATACTAGCGAAGTGTTGCATGCAAAAGTTGCATGTGCAAGAAACACTAGAGAAGTGTTTCATGCAAGAGTTGCATGTCACATGTCACATGCATGAGGTTGCATGTCGCACACATGAGGTTGCATGTCGCATACAAGGACATTTGTTTCTTGTTGAGAGGGAGTGTTGAAGTTTGCAACAAGAAACAATGAAATTGGCATCCAGAAACAACAAGTAGAACCTACACTAGGTGTGGGACCAAGAGGTCCAAGAAGCACCTACACTAAGTGTGGGACCAAGAGGTCCAAGCAACACCTACACAGGTGTGGGCTAATTTTTTTGCATGTCTATTTTAGTTATCCTTAATTAAGATGGACAATAAAATGTAATCTAATCTCAAAATAACTTGTAATAGTTAACTGAGTGTGATAAACTCAGTTAACTCATGAATTTTGAGTTGAGGGTAGTTGGTGAGGCATGGAGAGTAATTCTAGTTGTAACATAGTTCAAAGTTCAGTGGTGCATTAATTAATGTAGGTTGTAATCAGTTTAACTCAGTTAAGTGAGTTAAAGTCAGTTGTTCTAGTTGTAGCTGTTAGATACACTAGTGAGAGATCAAGTGAATTAAATATTATTTAATTCACAATCAGTGATCTCACATGCAATTGAGGATTTACTATTATTAGTTGCATGCATGTCAGTTTTAGTGGAGACGCAGTTGAGATCTAGGTGAAAGGGAAGTGTGACTATCAATTGTGATATTAGCAGGCTACCCAGGTGTAGTTAAAACACCACAGGATGCCCATGATACTCAGCACAGTGTATGAAGGCTATAATTCCTTTTGAATAGGGATTGCATTCCTCATGAATTGTGTGAGCAAGGCAGGTTGAAGATGAGCTAAGAATTGGTTGAGTATTGGCCCGATTTTGTCTAGATTAGTATGAGATAATTCGTTGAATACATGAGGACTCTTGTGAGAAGAGTTGTATGTAATTGTTTCATGATTCCTTGTAGAATATACAATAGAAGATAGTGTTAGGTAAACATGACTCGGGGTAGAGTCAATGTTGACTAGGGTAAATAGTGGTGGTTTTGGGGCACATGGTTTTGTGCACCCATGGTTTTGACCCATGGTATTGCATGTAATGGAGCCTATAAAAGGTTGGAAAGACTTCATTGTAATGTAGGCCTGGAGGTGAGCGGTGAAGGCTCACTTGGCCGGATTGGCCAGGGTTTTGGCCAATGTTTAATGAAATTTCATTGGTTGGGTTTTTCCCTAGATTTGGCGTTTTCCCGATTAAACATTGTGTTTATGTTTATGATTTGTTGTTGGGTTCTTTATGGTTTTCTCTCTGAGTAAATTCTTGTTTTATTTCTGCTGTAAAATCCTAACAGATAATGAGGTTTTGAGCAGCAACCTTTCCCCAAGAAATTATCTATGTTGTGATTTGATTTGATTCTTCTTTACTTCATGTGATTGGCGATTTTGTTTTTAATTCCGCAAAATATTTGTAGAAGTGATTCAGTATTTAACTTTAGTACATTGTTAGATCAGATTGAATCCAAGATATATATGCATGTTGTATAATTTCTATAGACCTCAAGACCCCTATCCAGTCTCTCCTCCAAAGTCAGGTAGCAGAGTTGCACTAGTTTCTACTAGCTCTAGACACTCTCTCCTTTCAGCTCTCTAGATGTTTCTTTTCTCTTGAACATAACCCCTTTTCTTCTCTATGATTTTTCTTTTATCCTCAAAGGAAAGGTAACAACCAATTATTGTTTAATCCAACTACTCTGGAATCTTGGAAAAGTTTTTACCATCAGTTTATGGAAACATACCATAATTAAATCTTTTATTCAAATAAAATAACTTTAGTTCATAGCTTGATTAACATGCTTGTTAATCCTTTTTTAAATTTAAATAAACTCCATTGTCTAAATTAAAATGTCTTTTTAAGGAAATTAAATCCGGGTGTTACATTAAATAATAGCAATTAAAATGAATGTGATATAATCTTTAATTAATATTTAATTAATTGATTAAATTTATAAATTTAATTTTAAAAATTTAAATAAAATTTGATGTGATAGCATCTTTAATTAATAATGTATAAAAAATAATTCACAAAATTTTAAGATGGAATTTAGACAACACATGAGATAAGTGGATGGAATTTCATTTGGTAAAATGAATTATTGCATGAATATTTTTAAAATTAAGAATTTGATGATCATGAAAATTATTAGTAAATAGTTGAGATTCAACAAGATGATGAGCATAGTGAAAATCAGTCACCTTCACTAAGTGGGCCCGCAGGCTATTTTTAGGTGTAAGTCTATTTTTAGACTATGTCTAATTTTAGACATGGTGATCATATTTCAGAAGTTACAGGATGTTATTTGTGGCTGATTGGTCAAGTTGGAAAAATAGATGAAATTCTATTTTTAATAAATTTTGGCTGAAGTCTATTTATAGATCGTCGATCTAAAAATAGAAGTGTCGTTTATTATTAGCTCTTAATAATAATCCGACAATAAACATCAACTTATTCTCTTGGATCACTTAATTTTAGTGTACAGATTTTTCAAATCAGTGGGCTAAAGGAATTACGCAATTCCTAGGGTTTACTGGTGGTTCATGTATGGAGGACTCAGTTAGAACTGAAGTGGAAAAGTTATGACAGAGTTGGAAGAGTAGTTCATGGAGTTGTTATTCAGTTTAACTCAGTTATTGGAGTTAAACTCAGTTGAGCTAGTTGTATCTAATCTAACTGAATTATACACTAGTGAGAGTGGAGTGAATTAATTAGTTAATTAATTCACAAATAATAACTCACTAATCAACTGAAAAAATACAGCAGTTAACTACAATGCATGTCAGTTCCAGTGGAGACCTAGTGGAGAGATAGGTGAAAGGGAAAGATAGACTATCCGTTGTGACTATAGTGATGCATTGATTGCACCACACACACATTGGAGTTGTAAATGAGGATTGCGTAGTGCAAGAATGGTATATTCGAATTCATTCAGGGGTCTTCTTCGGTAGGGATTACACAGTGGAGGCATGCTCTTAGGTGGCAAGAAATCAGTGCATGGATTTGTAGATTTCTTCTGATTAGTGTGTGACGATTGATTGTACTAAGAGCTTGATGTACTAAGCTTTGTATGAGATTTTTACATAATCTCCATGATACATAATATATGATATTTGGGGTTTTCAAATTCAGTATTTCCCATTAAATAACTGTGTTATGTGCGATTGTTTTTATTGATTCATGTGTTTGCAATTGAGTTTTTAAATTTCCGTAAAAGATTAACAGTGGAAGGATTCTGTATTTAGGAAGAAGATAAATATTGTTAGATCACGAGAATCTAGATATCTATATGCATCTTGTATATAATTTCTACATTGTATTGGAGCAGTGTTAATTCTTGAATATTGCAATTGTGAAGAATTGTTGAGTTTGTGCTGGTGGACAATTCGAATTTGCTGTAGAAAATTCTTGGTGCAACATTTCAGTAGACATTGAAATGTCTTTCAATGGGTTGTGATTGGAGTATTCCCTTGATGGTAGCTCAAATTACATATACTGGAAGGATAGGATGGAGGCAGTGCTAGAAGATAATGGACTGAAGGAGTTCATTGATAGCGATGTTCCTAAGCCGGGATCTAGCGATGTTGCATTACTTGACACATGGAAAAAGAAGGTAGCAAAGACAAGAAGAATTCTATTGGAAGGTGTGAAGGACCATATTGTGTCCAGCCTTCATGGGAAAGCCACTCCATTTTCAATATGGAAGGCTTTGATAATTTTGTTCCAAAGCAACAGCAACCATAGGAAGTTGGCTCTGAAAGATAAGCTTAAAAAAATAAAAAAGGTGAAGGGCGACAGTATTCCAAAATATCTCACAAAGTTTGTCCACTGTAGGGATGAACTGGGAAGTGTGAGGTTTACTGTTGATGATGAAGACTTGGTGAGCTTGGCTCTCCTTTGGCTTCTAAACAGTTGGCATAGCTACGAAGGCTCTGTCAATGGAAGGAAGAAACTGTCAGGATGGGAGCGACTTTGGTCGGATCTTGTGCAGGAGGAGATAAGGTGAAGTAAAAGGGATGGCTCTTCATTGAAGAATGAAGATAAATAGAATTATGATTTGGCTGCCAAAGAAAGGAAAGGGAAGGGGAATAAATTCCATCCAAAATCCGAAGCTAAAGGCAAGAAGTAGGATTTTTCCAAGGTAAAGTGTTTTCACTGTCACGAACATGGGAATTTCGCCACTAACTTCCCACAAAAGAAGAAGAAAAATAAGGTTGTTGGAGATACAGTGGGTGAGGCTTTAGCCTCGCAATTTGAACTTGATTTCTCTTTGATCGCATGCTTGGTTTCAAGTTCAATGGGATTGGTGTGGTATCTTGATAGTGGTGCATCTTTCCATATGACAGGAGACAAGGAGTTGTTTAGTGACTTGGAGGAGAAGGACCTTCAAATGAATATAAAGATGGGCGACGATGGTCGATACAGTGCAACCGGAATTGGGACCATTACCTTTGAGAGGGAGTCAGGTAATCCATTTATGTTGAAATATTTTATGCATTTTCTAGGTCTCGGTCGCAATGTTGGAGGACAAAGGTTATGACGTTGTTTTCAGTGATGGAAAATCTTTCCTGCGACATAAAAATACAGGTCAAACAAAGAGGATAGGGATTCAAGTTACAAATCTCTACAAGATGGAGGTAGATGGCTACGCTGCAATGATGGGAAAAGCAGAAGAAGTGGTGAGCTGGGATGAGGGCGAATTATGGCACAGGAGATTGGGCCATCTTCACCATGGCGCTTTGAATATTTTGCAGCAAATTTCTACTGGACTTCCCAAGGTTACTCTTGCACAGTTAGATCAGTGCAAGGGATGTACTATGGGTAAGTTTGTGAAGACCACTTTTCATGAGAAGGAGAACCGTTCTTCGATGATCCTGGAGAGAATTCATATAGACGTGTGTGGACCTTTCTCAGTTTCTTAAACAGAAAAACACAGGTATTATGTTATATTTGTTGATGACTATTCTCGTATATGCTATATTTTCTTCATGCAGAAGAAGAGAGAAACATTCTCAAAGTTCTGTGAGTTTAAAGCATTGGTGGAGAAGGAGTCGGGGAAGCAAGTGAAAGCTCTACGAAGCAATAATGGTGGTGAATATATCTCGGGAGAATTCAAAGACTTATGTAGCAAAGAAGGAATTCGAAGAGAACTCATAGCGCCTCATAACCCACATCAGAATGGGGTCATGGAGAAGAATAACAAAACGATCGTGGGCACGAGCGATGCTGCATGACTAGGGCCTACCAATGCACTTGTGGGTGGAAGCATGCAACACTGCGGTTTATGTCCAAAACTGTTGTCCTCATAGACTACTTGGCATGAGTACACCTGAAGAAGCTTTTACTGGTAAGAAGCCTGATATTTCTCATTTGAATATTTTTGGCTCATATGTTTACATTCATGTGACAAATGATGCTAGGAAGAAGTTGGAGCTGACTGTAGAAGTTGGGATATTTGTGGGGTACACAGAAGCACCCCATAATTATCGTGTGTATTTTCTAGACAGTCGGATGATTGTGGTGCGACGGGATATAAAATTCAATGAGGTGAAAGTGTTAGTATGAATATTTCGTCGTAAAAGATCACTTTAGCTACGCATAACAAATAGCCCTAACATCGATTATGGCTGCAAAATATCTTTAAGTTTGCTACACAAATTTAGATCTAAGCACAAAAATACATTAAGCAGATAAAATATAATATGGCTCCATGCATCCAATAGACAAGACAAGAACAAAGTGTTTAAAAGAATGATTTGTATTATATTAAAGATTGGGGCACCTAAGGGGAAAACAAAAAAGGTGTTTTCCGATTCTCCTCAATGGGATGGGTTCTTGAAAGTCCTCAGCATTTTAGATCTAAAATTCCTCTCTCTTATTGTGGTATAAAACCCTGAAAAACATAGAACTCAATGGGAGCTCACAAAGAAAAAATGGAAAATGGTGACCAAGAATAGATCAAGTGTGATCTAATGTAATGAAGGTGACTAATGAATGGGGAAAACCCTCCTATTTATAACAAAATATTAGGGTTATCTAGAACTTGCTCCATGAATAAAATATTATTAATCAAATTCTAGAACCACCCTTTAGGAATATTTTATTATATTTGTTGGAGGGAAAAGGTCTTTTGACGTGGGTCAATTCCTTTATTTATAAACAATAAATAAATAAATGATTTATTTATTATTTTAGGGAGATGATGGGGATATAATTAAATAAATAATGATTTATTTAAAAATGATTTAGTCAAATTTAACTAGGAATGTTATTAAATAATGATTTAAATAACTTGTTCCTAGGAAATAATTAAATAAATAATGATTTATTTAATTAATTTCCTTGTTTTGGGTCAAATATGACCAGGAAATATGGACCAATGTTATTTGACATGGTGAAAGCAATTTTACTTAGGGTAAAATTGGTCTTACATGGTGTACTTGGGTTCATCTAATGATAATGGGTTAGATAACCAAAAAAATGGTGTAACAGATTGCCCTCCAACGTACGAGTGTTAGGAGCAAATCATATGACCGAAGTACGTTGTAAGAACTCAATCACTAGGTATCAAAAGGGAAGTGAGAGAGAGGAATGTAAGGTAGTCTAATGTGCTAGAGGACTAGACCTTGAGGAGACAATGACTTACAGGTGCAAGAAGTATCTAGGTGATGAAGTGGTACCAGTGTTAAAGGCAGTGGGGGAGGCATACCTATGCCCGCTGAGACAATAGTACAAAGAATAAGGTGCCCGGAAAACCACGGAATGCAATAGTGAAGCATATGCTGGCCTAAACATGAGCCAGATAAAGAAAATGATGAATCCCACATACATGCAATGCCTGGAATAATCTCCAGGACTTATACAAGGAGATTTTAGTACATGAGATACAAATACACCCAAATGTCCCCTACACATGGGGAAGGGCTCGCAACATCGGACTAGTACATGAAAATCAAAGAAGCGCTGCAAGTGGTTGGGGCCGATATCATCAAAATGAGAGTTGCATCAAGGGCGGAAATGAAGAAGTCATCCGGGCATGTGGGGGGGCTACCTGCAGGGCCACCCCCTCATGAGGGTTGAGACATCTCACACACGCCCGGGAATCACCAATAGCTACTACTGCATCACTGTACCATCAAGTGTATAGATCACCATCATGCTGAGAAGAACTGGAACCAAGGTACACTGCCCCCTAGACTTGGCTTCTGGAGTAAGGAAGTTGATGTCAACAGAAGTCGGTCCGCCATAGGTGAGGCAATAAGGGAACCAAAACTAAGGCACGAGAGAAAATATTAGAGAGACGAACAAATAGATAATGATAATGATGATGGAATGAGGGATACGGAGGAGCGGTTGAACGACTTCCCTTGTTAGAGCATAAATGGCATGACTAGCTTGGCAGCGACTAACACAATATCATGAGGGATAGGGGACAAGGGTACTAAAGTCCATAATGTGTGACACGAGAGAGTGATCAAGTAAGAAAGGATGGAGGATTATAGTGGGGTATGAAGGGACTCGAGATAGACTCCATGGATGTGATGATGACTCGACTCTGATGCTCTAAACAAGGGCGACTCAATGGTGTTGCCTCATAGTACGGGTCCAATGGGGGACCAGAAAAGCATGAGTACAATAGGGTAGCTCATGACGAAAATCAACACGAACGAAGATGAGTAAGGAGGCAAAGTGGTGCCCCAAGTACAAGTGTTGTAAGTGAAGAAATTCGATTTTAAGAAGAGGTTAATAGACCCTTCATGGACAAAATGTGTCATGGTGAAGTATCAAAACATGGAAAACTAACAGATACCCATGTGAGTGTTCGGTGAGAGCTTTCCAACGGTGTGGACGGTATTTCAAACAGGGCTACGGTTTGGTCGTAGTAGACGAAAGAAAAAACAGGGGTTTTCTTATAATAAGGCATTTTCCCTCCAAAATCATTCATTTGCTTGTGTAGCTGTGGTGAATGTGGAGAGGGGAGAAGGCCCTAAATCTTGCAGCGATCGTAGCAGACAAACTAACCATTGGAATTGTGATCCGTCAGTTGCAGGTAAGAGGCCTAATCCTAAGCTTTGTTTTTGATGGATTCAAATTGCAGATTAGGGCTTTAAATCTCAGTAATTGCCCTTAATTCATCATTACGGTCAGGTCGCACTTTTTGGGGAAAAAGCTGCGACCTGGGATGCAGGTTTTGACCTGAAAAGTGCGACTTGGCCCAGGTTTTTCCCAAAAAGTGTGACCTGTTAGATGTGGGGGGTTTCAGTGCAGATATGGACTGAGATTCTGTTTTGGTGTATGTTAATGCAGTTTTTTTGATCTGGAGACTGACAAAAATGATGCTTTTGTGCAGATATGGTAGATATACAGATCAAGTGGAGAGAGAGAGGCTTAGGGACATTACGGACAGAAATATAGGTGAATCAGGGTGTCCATCGTGCACTGGCTAGGCATGGGGTTCTGAAATTTTTGGAGAACCCTTTAATGAGGGCTAGAGAGCCCTTGTTGGCTCGGATTATCAGTTATTAGAATCCATATCATGAGGCGTTTGTAGTGCAGGGGCACAGGATCGAGCTAACGGTCTAGGATTTGTATTTCTTGACTGGTCTCCCACCATTAGGGATGGTGGGAAATACGCAGCCAGTGTTACCACGGGGGCGTAACATTATGGAGTTTGTTGAGGGACATTGTCGACCAGGTGTCTGAGTCAAAGGGACTCGGATATCCATTGGTGATCTAGAGAGGTTGGAGACCCGGACAGTGGCCACAACATTGTTACGGATCTTGGGTAGCCAGGCATTCCATCACATCACTGGAAGGTAGATGATGATTGTGGAGAGTGTGTTGAGTGGGACCTACTATGGGTGGGCCCAGATGATGTTGGTATTGGTGAAACGGCAGCTATCGCTATGCAAGCGGCAAGTAAATCATGATTGCACCTACAGGACAGTGTTGTGCTCTTTCTTCTTTGAGAAGATCCCAACCTTACAACTTCGTGTACAGTTGCCTGATGGAGGTCCAAGAGAGCCCTAGATGCGTCGGTGGGGATGAATTCTGTGTAGAGGAGGGGGAGGGGTGGTTGGATGGGTGTTCCGACCAGAGTTCTTCGCGCATTGGGATCAAATTCCATTATACATAGATGACTATCCCTATAGTGGGATGAGTTATTGGGGAGACTCGGACTTGTTGCTTCCACCTGGTCAAGTGTGGGGGCCTGATGATAAGTGACAAGTAACTAATCTGTTATGTTTGTTTTAGAGTTTGTGACTAGTATACATGGTGCTAATCGTGATGTTTTTTGGGATGCAGATATAGCTCCGGTAAAACTGGTCATATATATGGGACGACTTGCAGCGACAGGAGCTACAGGTGCAAGTGGATCAAGGATGGCGCAGAGTGAGGATATGGCTGCTCTAGTGGAGGACATTCGTCGTAGATGTGAGGGGCTACTGACTAGTGTATCGAAGCGTGGTTGGTGTTAGACTCCTATACCAATAGGTGTCATTTTTCATGATTGTCTTGATTGAACTATGGAATATGTTCTAACCTTTTCTTGAGCAAAGGTGTTCCATATTCTAGAAAAACCAAAAAATCAAAAAAATTAAAAAATGTAAAGAGGTTATACCCTAAAAGAAAGATCAAAGGGTAAGAAAAATAAAATGGTCAAAAAAGTGAAAGAAATGAACCCCAAAAAAAAAATAGACCAAGGAAAGTGTGCAAATCCAAATTCCACTACTATTTCATTTTTTGTAATAAAGAAATTGTGTGCAGCTTGTCAAACTTTTGCCACAATTTATGAAGAGTCAAACTGTATAAACTTGACTCCTTCATGTTTTAAATTTCATGTTGTAGAATAGAGAATATATATCTAGCCAAACAGTTTAATCTTGGCAGATAAGTAGATAGGTAGAGTTAATAAAAAGGTGCTCAACAGTTTAATCTGAGCCCTTGCATGTAATAAGGGTAGAATTAGATAGATTTTCCATGTAAAAGAGAAAAAATATTGATAAGGGTTTCCAAGTCTAAATGCACCCTAATAAAAGAGAGAAAATGGTAGTGTAAAGTAGATAGGGTAGGTAGATGATGTTGCAAAGTTTCATGTGATGAATTATAGTGCTACATGTGTTTAATCTTTTACTTTCATCACAAATACTGAAGCAAGAAATGCACTAGAAAATTCAAAGAAAGCAAAGTCAAAATCATTAACTTCCCACATCACTTTTTCCCTAAGATTTTTACTAGTTTCCCTAAAGTGCTAAGGTAATTGGAGATTAAAGGGGCTCAAGGCATTTCCTTGACTTTTGGAGGGACCGGACCCTCAGCCTAATGATCAAAAAGACCTAAGTACTTGAGATTATTTTTCATTGTAATCATTCACTTTTAACCTTTTCCTAAGTAAAGTCCTATGTTACTTAGGGAAATCATGTAAATTTCCATAATAATCCCTCAAAATCACTTGCTATTCTATGTTTAAGTGTTGAAAATCATATGATGTAATTTACTTCAGAAATCTTCACTTTCTTAGTTATAATTAAGTATTTTGAATTTACCTTGTCCTTTGTCATATTAACTTCTGATTTATTTATTAAATCTCTAGTGAAAAGACCTTATCCTATAGTACATAACTCCTTTTACATAAATATCCCAAAAACCCCTCTTATTATAAGTTTTGGCCAAAGTTTATTTAATCCCCTTTGTTAAATAAAAAACCCCAATAAGAAAACCCTTTGGCTAAAATTATACCCATATAAAATATTTCCCTACCCATATGGTTGATAAATAACATTTATTTATTACCATATATTAAAAATATATGAAAAAAGGTTTTTAAACATATAGCTTTATGTGTTTAAAAAACGAAAAATAATGAACCCGAAAGTTTTAATTCAAACAAAAACTTTGAAAGTCCCCTGAGCAACCGTGGCCTATTCCCTTGGTATTTTAATTTCCCCCCGACGCTTTAACCATGGTTAAAAAACCCTTGACCCTGCCATAACCGTGTATAAACTATGGGGTTAATTAATCACTAGGATTAATTAATAACCATTCATTCCGTCAATCAAGCGCCCCCCGAGATATTTAATTAAGTTAATCATGTTTTAATCCACTGTCGGGCCCGCGCATTAAACTCTGTCAAGTTCACGTCCCGTCCACCATCAGATCACCCTCCCAAAGATCAACGGCCCAGGATCATTCCGCTGGCCGTCTTGCGTCCGAAAGATAACGAGCGGGGGCACAGTGGTTTTGGAATAGTACTCTGACCACGTGTCAGTCGACTAATGGAATCGCTGCCTCCCCATTAAATACTGCCATCGCCCGAACGTGGTGCGGAAACTACCGCTTACCGCCCAGTCTTAGTGACGTATGCCCCAGTACCAGATGACGTCATCCTCGGAAAAATAAAAATTCCCATTGACTTTGTAAATAAAACAAAAAACCGTGTTTTTCTGTCATTTTCACTACTGAAAGCGACTGCGTCCTCCTCTGAAGAATTTGAAAATTCCGCTGATTGAGACGCCGCCAACCAAATTTCCAAACACCATTGGTAAACCAGTACCCAAGCATCCATCCACCATCGACCAGTACCTGTAAAATTCAAACTTCTCCATCAAAACAGGTATTTATTCAAATTCTTGCTGAAACTCTTTGAAAAATCCATTTTCTTGTGTTAAAAATTCACGCCAGAGTCTGAAAAAGGGTTAATATCGGTCTATTCTAGCTCCTGCAAGTAAAATCAAAGCTCCCAGAATCAAAATTGCGCCCAGTCTGTGAAAAAAACCCCGAAATTTCCATTTTGAACACACAAGAACCAAAATGGAAGCTTCGGCAACTCTGAATGTAACCCCATTAAATGCCCCTCACAGAGAGTTAGAATATTTTCCCTTAGTGGATAAAGACTTTCAAATTAAAGACTTAGTGTTTGATGAAAATCCCCTTCGAAGTTATTGTCGCTGCAGAGATGATTATTCGAAGGGATTGGATGTCATAGGGTTGTGGGAATCCAATTTCCTGAGATATCTCATCCCCTCAGTCCATATTTTCCAAGAAATTAACTACTACTGCCATTCTAACTATGATCCAACTCAAAGAGCAGTGATGTCCCCTGACCAGAGTGTTCTTTTCCCCATTACTCCTCAAGCTATCAATACAATGCTTCATTTTGAACTTGATCAAGATCTCACTCCCTTATCTATGGAAAAACTTCTTGAAAAATCCACTCAATTGACCCCAGAAAAATTGAAATGCATTTGCCAGACCTTTATGCTACTGGAGCATCAACCTAGGGGCCCTCATCCTTATGGTTTTTCTTATTTTACTGAATTAGGAAAGCTCATCCTAAATATGATATACTTTGTCATGGGTTTCAATACAAGTGAATATGTTGATGAAATAACCCTGGTTTTCTATCTATCTTTACTCCTGGGCAACCTCCTGCAATGAAATATGACTTTGCATCCTTCATTGCCAATAAAATCCATGACCAGTTCATGCGGCTAGATAATGAGAAAGTGTTTAAATATTACTCAGTCATTTACCATCTCATCATCTACTACCAATCAGAGAAATTCCCTTTTCTATTCAAAAGCTTGATGCCAAGGGAAACCCTAGATCTGTTATATTTTGGTCTCCCATAACTCATTTTTCCTATAATTCTCCCTATTCTTTTGCTGAGTTCATCGATCTTTTTGTATATCCTACAACTACTTTGTTGACAGGAATTCCTCCTCCAAGACTCAGTAATGAGATTAAGAAGACCTTGCAGCTTTCAAGGACATTCAAAGTTGGGGATTGGTATTTATACCAAAATCATTCAGTCATCAGAATATATGGATGTGAATTGTATCCATTCAGGTTGGCAAAATATGTGCCTATGAGACTTTTTGCCTTAGAATATTTCAGGCAAATGAATAATTCTGATATGATTCATTTTTGTAGTGTAAAAAAGAAAGCCCAACTCAGGATCAAAAGTCAATAAGGTCCTTTTATATGCAATTCTAGAGATGCTGAGCGAGAAGCAGAAGATATACTACAAAACCAGTACAAGTTACAAAGGAGTTTCCGTTGGGTTCCATATGATCCATTCAGTTTTATCTGTGACAAAAGAATGAAGAACAAATTATCCCTTTACTTTCACCACAGGATTCCAGAAATAGAACGATATGCTAATCAAGATGAGTGGGTGGAAGGAACACTAGTTGAGCAAGATAGTGAAGAAGACAATATAAACAAAATTATGAAAGATCTTGAGAAGAAATATGACCTAGAATCTTGTGGTCAAGTGCAGGTACCTCACATTGGCACTTCTTCAGCAGGAAATCTCCAACAGGGATTACAAGAAGATAGTCCATCAATTGCAGTAGAGTCTAAAGGCAAAGGGAAAGAACCTGAAATACAGGTCATTGAAACTTTCATCATGGCAGAGAAACCTCAAACCTCCAGGGCACCAGATCAAACACAGTTTTCTACTACTCAAGTAAATCATCCTGAAGTTTCAGAATTCCAAACTCCATCTAATATGGAAATAGGCAAGAAAAGACAGGTTCCAGATCCTACTCCTCCCAAAGGATCCTCAGAGCTACATCAAGTTAAAAAGCAGAAACTCAATCCACTCCCAGAAGTGGAAACTATAGATGAAATAATTGATGATGAAAGAGAAGATAGTCAACTAACTGGCACAGTTAGTGAAACACACACAGGCCACAAAGGAAAAGCATTGCAAAAACAATTGAGTATTGAAGTCTCTTCCTTTAAACAGCCAAAAACAGATACAGGTGACATAAAGAGAAATTTTATTAATATAAAAGCAAAGAATGACCCTTTGAGAATGCAGGTATATGATCAGTATCTTAGAATAGATCCACACAATCAAGAAATATTGATGTCAGCATTTGACATTCAACAAAGCAAAATGATGATGAGCCATTTCAAATCCAAGGTGCCAAAACCCAAGACAGCATCTTATTATATTATGACCAATTTTGAGGTCCTGGCAAAAGACATTCATCCCTTGGACCAAATAGAGTTGCATAAACAAACTGGGGAAATTATATATTCCACTCTTACTAATAAAGCAATGGTAGCCCATACATTGCAAGATTCTTTAAATAATACAAACACCCAGTTGCAAATTGAGAAGGCTTCTTCTCAGGAAAAAGATAACAGAATAAAGTCTCTGGAAGAAATAATCATCAGTTTGGGTCATAATCCCAAAGATATAAAAAGCATTGAGGCACTAATTAAAAAGAATGATGATGACATCGCTGCACTGAGAAAGCAGTTGAAATTGATAGCCTCAAGGCACCCCCAGACTTAAGAAGTTTTGAAGGGAAATTCACAGGAAGAAATGATGGAGTTGCTCTTGAAAATGACTGAGCAACTGAGTGAAACAGAGAGAGAATTGGAACAGGCATTAAAAGAAAAAGAAGATATCATGCAAGCATCTACAATAGAGATCACTACAGGTACCATAGCAGCATATCCACAAACAGAGTCAGCACAGGTAAATACTTCTAGTTTGAGTTCTGATGAATTGGCAAAGCAAATGGAAAGTTTAAAACTCAGAGTTACAGAACTTCAAACCACAAAATTGCAGCTAGTAAATTTGGAGCAGAAATATGATGCGTCTAAAAAGACTGTTGCTGATAATACCAGGGAAATTAAAAGGCTGGAAAAATTGGTTAAGGCTTTAGAAAGAGATCTTTCATTAGAAAAGCCTTTGAGGGAAATAAATGAGATTCTTTGGGATAGTATAGTTGAGTCAATAAAGAGTGTTTGGTCCTTTTTTCAAACCATCTTTGAACAAAATGACTTGCTCAAAGTAGCCACGGAAGAAATAAACAGAACAAGAGATGAATTAAAAGGCAGACCTGAGCAAGCCAATCAGCTTATACAATTTTTGAACACCCAGACTAAGCAACAACTCGCAAGAGTTGGAATTGAAGACAGGACAGGGACTATCTTATAAATAAAAAGAGTTTTTACCAAAAGAACTCTTATGCAAAATTTGGAAAGGAAATGCTCAGATATTCTGGAAGAAATTAATGCTTTCAAAGAGAAGTTTCAAGCTTTATTAGACAGTGGATTACCCAGTCCTATGCTCTCAGAGGACAAAATAATGGACCTAGAAACCTATGTTAATAAAATAGGTATACATGCTCATAACACAACTGCTCATTCTATCAGTTCGTCACAAGCAACATTGGCAACAGGGAGGAATCTCTACGACGGATTAAAGGATTTGTTTCATCTTGAGTATGAAATAAGGTATTTATTCCCAAACATGCCTACTTTCTTCAGGTACACAGAGGCCGATGAAACATTAAGAAAACTTAAAAGAACCATAATAGCAGAAGATCAATGGTGGGATGACTTATTGAAAATTTTGTGAAATCTATCTTCAGGTAGAGAATTTTGTCTTTTTACTATCATGTAAAGGATAAATAATGAGCACAGGTTAAAGAGTATCAGTTTGGAAGTTAAAAGAGTATCAGTAGAAACAAAGAGTATCAGAAAAGCAAGTCAGTAAAAAGGAATTACTCAGAAGGACAGCATCGAGCCCTATTGTAGGACCTGACTCCAGCTCATCCACAAAGGGAGGAAACTGCACACCAACAGTTGCTTTTTATCCTATCTATGAGACCATTTGTCTCCTTTCTATTGTAACTTATTTATTAGTCACCCTAGATTATTTTCTAGGTTAGTGTGAGATATTTTAAATCGTTTTTTGTATAAATAAACCCTCAAAGAAAGTATTGAGGGTGGATTCTACTACTTCGTTGTGACATTGATGTTTTTGGAATAAAAAGTGTTTTGGAGAAATTTATTTGTGGCTTGCTGGATGACAATTTGAAGCTCAGGACTTTTTGTAGGATTCATGTGTCGGATTGCAGTTCAATAAGTCTTTCTATCCTATGTTTTAAGTTTTATATCAGTTTATAATATCATTGTGTCCCTTTCTGAATAATTGGCATAAAATATTAAATCAGAATTTACTTAATTGTACTCTGATTTCAGATGTGATTATTCTTAATGTTTTCCTCTAAATTGGTTAGAAGCATGAATTCTTAAATGCTCTTGCTTTGCTAATTTAAACATTCTTGATTACTATAATAAAGAATTCTTCACTGCTCTTTGTTTGTAATCATTTCATTTATTTCTTTTGAACATGGTGAAAGATTCTTAGCTGCCTTTCATCCCTTCAAAATCATTCCATCCACTTTAAATTTTAAGGATTGTCCTCTGTTTGGCTATCTTGCCCTGCAAAACCATCTTGTGTGTAGAATAGAAATCCAGTAAAGCCATCCTTTGACTCCATAGCCCAATGGCCTGAAAATATTCAACCTTGCCCTTCGTTGGCGAATTCCACCATTTTCAAACAAACTCTTGGATTTATAACTAGCCTAAAACCTTCTAAGAACAAAGATAAATTATAAAGAGAGAGTCCTCTCTGGATGCAGATTGGCTAGATTCTGCATCTGAAGGTTGGTTTGTGGTTACCTCGGGTATACTTTCCTTTTCCACAACTTCAAGGAAAAACTGAGAGATAACATAGTGGCAACCATACTGGGGATCTGAATCATTTTTATTGTTACTATTGTTTGCTTATAATCTATAGACAGAGCCTGAAGATCAGCCAGGTAGCCATTGAAATGATTTTGCTCTGCAACTGCATAGTAAATAAATGTTGCTTTAGTCTATCTCTGGTTTGGCTTATAAACTGAACTTTGGTTTCAAATATTCAATCAGACTCTCTAGTTCAATAAATCTTTGATAAAATTTTAATCCAAAATCTTAAATTTCTTGAAGAGTTTGTAGAAGTTGTTTTGAAAATTCATAAAAAAACAAAATAATCATAAAATACTCAAAATTTGGTTTCCTTAAGAACTATCTTTTTCTTCAGAATTGTTTTACAGGATTAGATCTGATCTATGATGGTGGACAGGGATCAGACACACAAAGGTTAAAATCATCCACTTGGCGACTCCAAATCCATTTCACAATCAAGACTCCACTGGAGGAATGAACCTGGAAGAACAATATGGAAAGATCAGGCTTTCAACTTGGATCTTAATCCAAGACATTATGTTCTTTCTCGTTAAGATTCAATATGTATTGTATTTTATATAAAGATCTAACTTGGTTGTACAAATAAAGTGGCTTTTCATTATGGCTAATTTTCAAGATGATCCAAGAATAAAACGAAGATATGCTCCCATGAGCAGAGATCACATACCTGGATTTCCACACAAACTATCGAAGGTAAATTGGGGTGAAAATCTGCCCATGTTTCAAGATGAGAATATTGATGATCCTTTACTACATCTCATTAAATTTCATATAAACTCATCAAGATTGAAGGGTGATTGGCATGAGGATTACCTCATGAAGATATTCATGGGAACCTTAGAAGGAAAAGCAAGGGAATGGTATGAAGCTCTCAAACCTGCAAGTTTGTTTTCTCTAAAAGATTTTCATAAGGTATTTTATGAGCATTACAAAGAAAATTTTCCATCTTTATCATTAGCTGAAAATTGTTGTGATCAAGCTGAAGATCTTATACATTACCTTAAAAATATTGATGAAGATTTTGGAAATTGGTTTCCTGAAAATTTATTAGAAGAAGTCCAAAACTTTCATTCTCAAGTTAAATGTCATAATAATCAAGAGGAGTTAAACAAAGATGAAATAAATTAGGAGATAAATCAAGATCCACAAAACCCCTCTGTATTAACAAATGATGTTTCATTTAATGTTTTGAATGGAGTTAAAGAAAATAATCAACCTCATGATCAAATTTTAGATAAGGGAAAAAACAATTGTCATTTCAATCTAAGAATTCAGAGATTCCCACCCCCCCTCACCGAAGAAGAAATCAATTTGCTTCTAAACATGCAACCATCCTCAAAATATTTACATAATGAAGAAATTGTTTCTACTTCTTCTAATGTTGATGAATATACAAAAGTTTTTATCCGTAAAGGGACAGAAGAACAAGTTGATGCTCATGTTATTCTACTTTCCCAAAAAGGCCCATTGCTTGATAGCACTCCTATTGAGCAAAATAATGACTTTAAAAAAGAATGCAACCAATCTAATCAAGACATATTGGGATTGTTGGAAGAGAAATATGATGATCCAATGTTTATAATTGATGACATTCCTTATTCTGAAGATTTGCCTAAATATGATCATTATGATGATAATTATGATAATTTCACAAAACAATCACTAGCTATTTTGAGGGATGAGATATTAGAACTTCAGCTTGATGAGAATTTTCTAAGAGTTTTCTTATTTTTAAATCAAGAAAATGTTCTCCTCGAGTTAAAAAATGGCTTCTTGATATAATTTCTGAAAATTATGAAAATGAAATCAAACTTTTGCATTCTCAAATTCAGTCATACAATTTCCGAAATCCTAAAGAATTCTTTGAAAATCTTCCTTCTCCTAAGCAAGAGAAAATTGTACTATCTTTTGACTTGCATATTGAGGATGATTATTCTTTCAAACACAAGACTGAAGAAATAGTTTCAAGGTCTAATATTCATAATTCAATTGAACAATTAGTCATTGAAGGCCTAGAAGTAAATAACATACATCATGCTTTTATTGATCCTATATCAGATTATATGGAGAATCTTTTGAGCCCAAATCTGCAAACATGTTTTATCTATGAGGATCAAATATATCAACAATTGCCATTTCACATCTTATCATTGATTATAAAGGCACATGATCATAACATACTTCCAATTTTGATCACAAGCAATCAAGTTATCCATTTATTTTTACAACTACTTGATTGGCTTCATTGGCATTTTTGTATTACCTGATTCAATAAGATTTTTAGTAGATTAGAGTAGGTAAATGAGTGCTAATAAGCTTAGAATTTTGAGCATTTTTTTTTAGTTTTCAATTTTCAGCTAGTTTTTCATTAAATTGGTTTGAAAATTTTTGTGTGTTGTTTTAGTTTCAGATCAGATTTCAGGTTGCAGAAAAGGACTATATTCAATTCAAGATTTTCAACCACAGCAAATGCATGTTTGGGATTGGAACAAGGCAGAAAATTCCTAACTGGGCAACAAAGTTTTAAGTTTTGAGTGGATAGTAACTTACTGGAGTTGAAGCCCGAAGTGAAGGCCCTAAGCTTCAGAAGTTTCACTATCATATATACAATAAAGCTACCAGAAGAAGGAGATTACATGGTTTAGTTTGAAGACATTTTGAGGCAACTGACCTGCTGTTCTTGACTTTTCACAAGGAAAAGCCATCCCCAAGTGGAGCCGGTGTTAGACTCCTATACCAATAGGTGTCATTTTTCATGATTGTCTTGATTGAACTATGGAATATGTTCAAACCTTTTTCTTGAGCAAAGGTGTTCCATATTCTTGAAAAACCAAAAAATCAAAAAATTTAAAAAATGTAAAGAGGGTATACCCTAAAAAGAAAAATCAAAGGGTAAGAAAAATAAAATGGTCAAAAAAGAGAAAGAAATGAACCCCAAGCAAAAAATAGACCAAGGAAAGTGTGCAAATCCAAATGCCACTACTATTTCATTTTTGTAATAAAGCAATTGTGTGCAGCTTGTCAAAATTTTGCCACAATTTATGAAGAGTCAAACTGTTTAAACTTGACTCATTCATGTTTCAATTTCATGTTGTAGAATAGAGAATAAATATCTGACCAAACAATTTAAACTTGGCAGATAAGTAGATAGGTAGAGTTAATAAAAGGTGCTCAACAGTTTAATCTGAGCCCTTGGATGTAATAAGGGTATAATTAGTTAGATTGTTCATGTAAAAAGAAAAAGATTGATAAGGGTTTGCAAGTCCAAATGCACCCTAATAAAGAAGAGAAAATGGTAGTGTAAAGTAGATAGGGTAGGTAGATGGTGTTGCAAAGTTTCATATGATGAATGATGGTGTTAAATGTGTTTGATCTTTAACTTTCATCACAAGTACTGGAGCAGAAAATGCACTGGAAAAATCACAGAAAGCAAAGTCAAAATCATTAACTTCCCACATCACTTTCTCCCTAAGATTTTTACTAATTTCCCCAAAGTGCTAAGGTATTTGGAGATTAAAGGGGCTCAAGGCATTTCCTTGACTTTTGGAGGGACCGGACCCTCGGCCTAATGATAAAAAAGACCTAAGTACTTGAAGTTATTTATCATTATAATCATTCACTTTTATCCTTTTCCTAAGTAAAATCCTATTTTACTTAGGAAAATCATGCAAATTTCCATAATAAACCCTCAAAATCACTTGCTATTCTATGTTTAAGTGTTGAAATTGAGATGATATAATTTACTTCAGAAATCTTCACTTTCTTAGTTATAGTTAAGTATTTTGAGTTTACCTTGTCCTTTGTCATATTAACTTCTGATTTATTTATTAAATCCCTAGTAAAAAGACCTTATCCTATAGTACATAACTCCTTTTACATAAATATCCCAAAAAACCCCTCTTATTATAAGTTTTGGCCAAATTTTATTTAATCCCCTTTGTTAAATTAAAAACCCCCAATAAAAAACCCTTTGGCTAAAATATACCCATATAGAATATTTCCCTACCCCTATGGTTGATAAATGACATTTATTTATTACCATATATTAAAAATATATGAAAAAGGTTTTTTAACATATAGTTTTATATGTTTAAAACGAAAAAGCAAATAAACCTGAAGTTTTAATTTAAACTAAAAGCGAAGTCCCAGAACAATAGTGGCCCTATTCCCTTGGTATTTTAATTCCCCAGACACTTTAACCATGGTTTAAAAACCCTTGACCCTGCCATAACCATGTATAAAATATGGAGTTAATTAATCACGAGGTTAATTAATAACCATTAATCCAGATCAATCAAATACTTCGGGATATTTAATTAAGTTAATCATGTTTTAATCACTTTCGGGCCACGCATTAAAACTCAGGGAAGTCAATTCACGCGTCCGTCCACCGAGTCGAGGATCACCCTCCCAGAGATCAACGGCCCCGAGGATCATTAAGTGGCCATCTTGCATCGAAGATAACGAGCGGGAGCCTGATAGTTTTGGAATAGTACTCGAGCACGTGTCGATCGACTAATGGAATCACTTGCCCTCCCAGATTAAATACCGCCATCGCAGAAAGCGGTGCGGGGCTCTGCTTCCAGCTTCTCAGCGATCTTAGTGACGTATGCCCCCACTACCCGGATAGCGTCATCCTCGAAATAATAAAAAATTCCCATTGACTTTGTAAATAAAACAAAAAACCGTGTATTTTTTGTCATTTTCACTGCTGAAAACGACTGCGTCCTCCACTGAAAAATTCGAAAATTCTGCTGATTAAGACACCGCCAACCAAAATTGCTGAACGCCATTGTTAGACCAGTGCCCAAGCATCCATCTGCCATTGACCAGTACCTGTAAATTTCAAACTTCTCCATCAAACATGTATTTATTCGATTTCTTGCTGAAACTCTTTGAAAAATCCACTTTCCTGTGTTAAAAATTCACGCCAGAGTCTGAAAAAGGGTTAATATTAGTCTATTCTAGTTCTTGCAAGTAAAATCAAATCTCCCAGAATCAAAATTGCGCCTGGTCTGTAAAGAAAACCCTGAAACTTCCATTTTGAATACACAAGAACCAAAATGGAAGCTCCGGCAGCTCTGAATGTAACCCCATTAAATGCCCCTCACAGACAGTTAGAATACTTACCATTAGTGGATAAAGACTTTCAAATTAAAGACTTAGTGTTTGATGAAAATCCCCTTCGAAGTTATTGTCACTGCAGAGATGATTATTCGAAAGGATTGGATGTCATTGGGTTATGGGAATCCAATTTCCCAAGATATCTCATCCCCTCAGTCTGTATATTCCCGGGGAAAGTTATCCTCTGCCATTCTAGCTATGATTCCTTTCGAAAATAGTGATGTCCATTTGACTAAAGTGTTCTTTCCCCGTGCTCCTCAAGTGATACAATGCTTCATTTTGAACCTGATCAAGAGCTCACTCCCTTGTCTATGGAAGAACTTCTTGAAAAATCCACACAATTGACCCTAGAAAAATTGAAATGCATTTGCCATACCTTTATGCTACCGAGGCATCAACCTAGGGGCCCTCCTCCCTATGGTTTTTCTTATTTCACTGAATTAGGAAAAATCATCCTAAATATGATATCTTTTGTCATGGGTTTCAATACAAGTGAATATGTTGATG
This sequence comes from Pinus albicaulis, assembly GCA_034641835.2. Lineage (NCBI taxonomy): Eukaryota > Viridiplantae > Streptophyta > Pinopsida > Pinales > Pinaceae > Pinus > Pinus albicaulis. The sequence continues at coordinate 323,529,542 of CM076581.1, read as the reverse complement.
AAATAACTCTGGTTTTGATGTTTATCTTTATTCCTAGGCAACCTCCTGCAGTAAAATATGACTTTGCATCCTTCATTGCCAATAAAATCCATGACCAGTTCATAAGGTTAGATAATGAGAAAGTGTTTAAATATTCCTCAGTCATTTACCATCTCATCATCTATTACCAATCAGAGAAATTCCCTTTTCCTGTTCAAAAGCTTGATGTCAAGGGAAACCCTATATCTGTTATATTTTGGTCTCCCATAACTCATTCTTCCTATAATTCTCCTTATTCTTATACTGAGTTCATCGATCTTTTTGTATATCCTGCAACTACCTTGTTGACAGGAATTCCTCCTCCAAGACTCAGTAATGAGATTAAGAAGACTTTGCAGCTTTCAAGGACATACAAAGTTGGAGATTGGTATTTATACCAAAATCATTCAGTCATCAGAATATATGGATGTGAATTGTATCCATTCAGGCTGCCAAAATATGTGCCTATGAGACTTTTTGCCTTAGAATATTTTAGGCAAATGAATAATTCTGACATGATTCATTTTTGTAGTGTAAAAAAGAAAGCACAACTCAGGATCAAAAGTCAATTTGGTCTTTTTATATGCAATTCTAGAGATGTTGAGCGAGAAGCAGAAGATATACTACAAAACCATTACAAGTTACAAAGGAGTTTCCGTTGGATTCCTTATGATCCATTCGGTTTTATCTGTGACAAAATAATGAAGAACAAATCATCCTCTTACTTTCACCATAGGATTCCAGAAATAGAACAATATGCTAATCAAGATGAGTGGGTGGAAGGAACATTAGTTGAGCAAGATAGTGAAGAAGACAATATGAACAAAATTATGAAAGATCTTGAGAAGAAGTATGACCTAGAATCTTGTGGTCAAGTGCAGGTACCTCACATTGGCACTTCTTCAGCAAGAAATCTCCAACAGGGATTACAGGAAGATAGTCTATCAATTGCAATAGAGTATAAAGGCAAAGGGAAGTAACCTGAAATACAGGTCATTGAAACTTTTATCATGGCAGAGAAACCTCAAACCTCCAGAGTACCAGATCAAACACAGGTTTCTCCCACTCAAGTAAATCATCCTGAAGTTTCAGAATTGCAAACTCCATCCAATATGGAAATAGGCAAGAGAAGACAGGTTCCAGATACTACTCCTACCAAAGAATCCTCAGAGCTACATCAAGTTAAAAGGCAGAAACTCAATCCACTTCCAGAAGTGGAAATTATAGATGAAATAATTGATGATGAAAGAGAAGATAGTCAACTAACTGGCACAGTTAGTGAAACACATACAAGCCACAAAGGAAAAGAATAGCAAAGACAGTTGAGTACTGAAGTATCTTCCTTTAAGCCACCAAAAGCATATGCAGGTGATATAAAGAAAACTTTCATTAATATAAAAGCAAAGAATGACCCATTGAGAATGCAGGTATATGATCAGTATCTTAGAATGGATCCACACAATCAAGAAAGATTGATGTCAGCATTTGACATTCAGCAAGGCAAAATGATGATGAGCCATTTCAAATCCAAGGTGCCAAAACCCAAGACAACATCTGATTATATTAGGACCAATTTTGAGGTCCTGGCAAAAGACATTCATCCCTTGAACCAAATAGAGTTGCATAAACAAACTGGGGAAATGATATATTCCACTCTTACTAATAAAGCAATGGCAGCCCATACATTGCAAGATTCTTTAAATAATACAAACACCCAGTTGCAAATTGAGAAAGCTTCTTCTCAGGCAAAAGATAACAGAATAAATTCTCTGGAAGAAATAATCATCAGTTTGGGTCACAATCCCAAAGATATCAAAAGCATTGAGGCACTAATTAAAAAGAAATATGATGATATTGCTGCACTAAGAAAGCAGCTGAAATTGCCAGCCTCAAGGCACCCCCAAACTCAAGAAGTTTTGAAGGAAAATTCACAGGAAGAAATGATGGAGTTTCTCTTGAAAATGACTGAGAAACTGAGTGAAACAGAGAAAGAATTGAAACAGGCATTAAAAGAAAAAGAAGATATCATGCAAGCATCTACAACAGAGATCACTACAGGTACCATAGTAGCAGATCCACAAACAGAGTCAGCACAGGTGAACACTTCCAGTTTGAATTCTGATGAATTGGTAAAGCAAATGGAAAGTTTAAAACTCAGAGTTACAGAACTTCAAACCACAAAATTGCAGCTAGTAAATTTGGAGCAGAAATATGATGCGTCTAAAAAGACTGTTGCTGATAGTACCAGGGAAATTAAAAGGCTGGAAAAATTGGTTAAGGCTTTAGAAAGAGATCTTTCATTAGAAAAGCCTTTGAGGGAAATAAATAAGATTCTTTGGAATAATATAGTTGAGTCAATAAAGATTGTTTGGTCCTTTGTTCAAACAATCTTTGAACAAAATGACTTGGTAAAAGTAGCCATGGAAGAAATAAACAGAACAAGAGATGAATTAAAGGGTAGACCTGAGCAGGCCAATCAACTTATAAAATTTTTGAACACCCAGACTAAGAAACAGCTCGCAGGAGTTGGAATTGAAGACAGGACAGGCACTATTTTAGAAATTAAAAGAGTTTTTACCAAAAGAACTCTTATGCAAAATTTGGAAAGGAAATGCTCAGATATTCTGGAAGAAATTAATGCATTCAAAGAAAAGTTTCAAGTTTTATTGGACAATGGGTTACCCAGTCCTATGCTCTCAGAGGAAAAAATAATGGACCTAGAAACCTATGTTAATAAAATAGGTATACATGCTCATAACACAACTGCTCATTCTATCAGTTCGTCAGAAGCAACATTGCCAACAGGGAGGAATCTCTACGATAGGTTAAAGAATTTGTTTCATCTTGAGCATGAAATAAAGTATTTGTTCCCTAATCAGCCCACTTTTTACAGATACACAGAGGCCGATGAAACATTAAGAAAACTTAAAAGAACCATAATAGCAGAAGATCAATGGTGGGAAGACTTATTGGAAATTTTGTAAAATTTATCTTCAGGTAGAAATTTTTTTCTTTTTACCATCATGTAAAGGATAAATAATGAGCACAGGTTAAAGAGTATCAGTTGGGCAGTTGAAAGAGTATCAGTAGAAACGAAGAGTATCAGACAAGTAAAAGAATTACTCAAAGGGACAGCATCGAGCCCTATTATAGCACCTGCCTCCAGCACATCCACAAAGGGAGGAAACAGCACACCAGCAGTTACTTTTTGTCCTATCTATGAGACCATATGTCTCCTTTTTATTGTAACTTATTCATTAGTCACCCTAGATTATTTGCTAGGTTAGTATGAGATATTTTAAATCATTTTTTGTAGAAATAAACCATCAAAGAAAGTATTGAGGGTGGATTCTACTACTTCGCTGTGACATTGATGTTTTTGGAATAAAAGTGTTTTGGAGAAATATATTTGTGGCTTGCTGGATGACAATTTGAAGCTCAGGAATTTTTGCAGGATTCATGTGTCGAATTGCAGTTCAATAAGTCTTTCTATCCTATGTCTTAAGTTCTATATCTGTTTATAATATCATTGTGTCCATTTCTGAATAATTGACATAAAAGAATAAATCATAATTTACTTAATTGTACTCTACTTTCAGTTGTGATTATTCTTAATGTTTTCCTCTAAATTGGTTATAAGCAACGAATTCTTAATTGCTCTTGCTTCGCTAATTTAAACATTTTGATTACTATAGTAAAGAATTCTTCACTGCTCTTTATTTGTAATCATTTCATTTCTTTCTTTTGAACATGTTGAAATATTCTTAACTGCCTTTCATCCCTTCAAACCCATTCCATCCACTTTAAATTCTAAAAATTGTTCTATGTTTGGCTATCTTGCCCTGCAAAGCCATCTTGTGTGTAGAATAGAAATCCAGTAAAGCCATCCTTTGACTCCATAGCCCAATGGCCTGAAAATATTCAACCTTGCCCTTAGTTGGCGAATTCCACCATTTTCAAACAAACTCTTGGACTTATAACTAGCCTAAAATTTTCTAAGAATAAAGTTAAATCATAAAGAGAGAGCCCTCTCTGGATACAGATTGGCTAGATTCTGTATCCGAAGGTTGGTTTGTGGTTACCTCGGGTATAATTTCCTTTTCCACAACTTCAAGGAAAACCCGAGTGATAACACCACCCAAGAAGAGACACACCTGAACCAAAGGATTCAGTCTAACACCCATCGGAATAGTCCAAAATAGATGCGACATTAATTACACACAACAACTTGAGAAAGATATGTCTAATATCATACATAATAGTCCAAAAGGATAGGACAACAATTTCACACACAGTAATATGAGAAAGATATGTGTAATATCCTGTGGAATAGTCCACAAGGATGAGACAAAAGTTGCAACCATTACAACACATTCTCAACAAGATAAGAACTAAAATAACTAAAATAGTTCAATTATCTTAGTACATGTGAAAGAAAACATGAAGTATAACATCGTAGAATAGTCTTAAAAACATTAATAAGTCATGCATGAAGAAAATAGCCTTGAAAGGCTTATGTTATTACGTAAAATTTCCGAGACACATATACATAATGAACATCAATAGCTCTAATAGTGTAGCTTTGGATCCACTCCTTGCTCCACAAAAGAACTAGATATTATCTCTATTGCTTTGTTGCTGGAGCCAAGGTGAAAAATGTCCTTTGTTCATACAATGAGGGAGTATATATAACCAAGGGTGACTCTTTTAATACCCTCGTGACTGTTTGACTTCCCATGACTACTCATCTTACATAGCTCTTTACATTCATGTGTGTCCTTTGGACTTCCACTTTACAATACATTTGATTACAATGGACCTGATATAAAATCGTGATGTGGCCATATGAACACTCATGATATGACATGACAAGACACTGGTGACATGGACTGCTTGATGAAATAGAAATATCAAACCATAACTACTGCTAGAAGTTGAGTGTCTTCATGAAAGAGCTCTCCTTCACTCCTCCGCATGATTTTAGGATAGGGAGTCTTCAATGATCTCAAGTCTTGGAAAGTGGTCGCATAATAGTGTCCTTTCCTTTTCTCTTAATCAATCATATTATAAATTTAGCTGCAAGAGTGTATTTGATCATGCTTTATTCCTTCCTTTCCTCTTTCATCATCTCACCATGAATTGATAGAGAACATGTTCCCGCAATTCACTCATGACAGGACAAAATCAATCTCAAAACCCCTAGCCTAAGATGATGCATTCTGATCCATATATTTAGCCTGAGACAGGTGATAGGATGGGTAAGGAGGCTCAGTGACTGCACAACCACGTATTTCAAGAAGGTAAGGGGCATCCTTGAGCCTTGAGACTTCACAGTGTGTGGTTCAAGATGGTTTGAGGGACATGACTGCAGAATTTCCCGAGTCAGTTGGGGCAGGAAGCGGGAATGAGGGCTGGGAAATCCAACTGCACATTTTAGAAGTTCAAGGAGGCCTAGCTAATTGTATAGTGTTGTAATATTCCCAATTAGCCACTGCTACTTGGAATATTATAACTGCTCCATTTTTGCAATAAAAGAGTAGGGAGGACAATAAAACATATCCCAGTGTGAAAAGGGATTGAATTATGAAGACAAATAAAGCCACCTTGGTGTGAAAGAGGGGCAAAGCAATGAGCTAGCTCCAGTTGACCAAGTCAAAAATGTTTTTACAAGAGGAGGGAAACTAGCTAGGGCAGCATAGTTTTGAAAGGGGAATATTCTCAAGGATGACACATCATCAATGAGTGGGGTCCGGGGTGAGGAAGCTCACCAAGTATGAGAAGGAGGAGATAGAAGCAAGGGAAGGAATTCAATATTCATATTTTTTTTGGTCTTTTGACTGATTTCAAGCTTCAACTGTTTAGCCAGAGTTGTAGCACTGTTTAGTGCAAAGAATTCTCATGTGGGAATTCCATCTTCACCTTTGGTCTAGTTGATTGGGAGATCTAAGGAGGAGGTCCTGAGCTTAATTTTCATCATTTATCTTGATGAGAACCATTCTACATCATATACAGCGCAGTCACTCCCAGTAACTGTGTCATTTATGTAGTAGCAGCAGCGGCTGGGTCATACCTTCCTATTTTGTACTTGTTTCAGAGGAGGAGGTGTTTATTTCACTCTGGGAGGTCTATTGAGGAAGGCCTTGGGCCAATTTCTATATTATTTGTCTATTTTGGATTACATTTATTATTTTATAATACATATTTTCTAGGTATAGCATTATTTTCTGTAGTGCTACATTTTATGTTGCTATTTTTCCAGAAACCCTTGCCGAGGTGTTCCGATGTGCTTGTAAAAGAGGTCAAACCTCTCATTTCTTATTACATTATTAATGAAAGCTCAAAATCTGTATGAAATCATTTTTTTATATAGATTTCATAATAAAAATTATTCTGTTGCATTCTTCAGCAGTTCTATTTTGTGAAGTTGTGGGATTGGGGTGTTTTTGAGCATATATGAGTTGGGGAGATCTGTTTAGTGTAGCTAGAATGATTTTTTTCTGATGCCATTTCATATTTAAGCTACATAAAACATATATAAGAGGATCCAAGTCCTTTTATGCATTTTTATTTCATTTATTTCCTTGTACAGTGTCCTCATTGGAGATATTGCAGAAATTCCTGAAAAGGAATATTACAGTGGTATCAGAGCTCTGCTCTTGGCTCATCTTGTGGGGGAAATTTATCTTCAGCATGGAGGAGGAAGAAATTTCAAATATACTACTTCAAACCCTGCATAACATTGCAAGGGACCTCAAGGAGATGAGACATGAAGGGGATTCTATAGAGTTTTGCCATGAGGAAAGCACTAGCACTGCAAATGGCATGGGGCATTCAACTGCATCACAATGCTCTACCATGCCTTCATTTCTAACTAGGGGAGATAAGGAGGGAACCCTAGGAGAATATTTTGAATAATATGAACTCCAATCTCAAGGGTTCAAGGAGCACTTGAGCTTTCAGGAGTTTTGTCAGATCAAGGATGGGAGGAGGATTAATCCTCATCAAAAGGAGGAGAACTTGATGTAGGGATCATCCCTACAACACAGTATGGTAGGGTTATTCTTGCCCAAATTTTATGGGCACCTAAGTGCACATCCAAGGCTTGGGTGGAGAAGCTGGACACATACTTCCAGCCCCACAATGTTTCTGAGATAGAAGCCATCAACATAGCTGCGTCGCACCTAGAAGGGGAAGCTCAAGAATGGTGGTTTCATGGACTGAACACACTTGGGCATCATCATATCACTTCATACTCAGCTTTTACCAAGAAGCTAGTGGAGAGCTTTGATCTAAGAGATCCAGAATCCCACTTTGCTAAGTTAACTAAGCTCAAACATGAGGGAGATCTTGAGGATTATATTGCTGAGTATTTGTAGATTTCAATGATGGTATCCAACCTCACTATGAGAAATAAGGTATGCATGTTTATTAATGGGATGGCTGAACCATTGCAAGGGTTGGTCAAATCCACTAAACCAACCACACTCCTTGAACCTGTGGAGAAATCTAGAGATCTACAACACATCTTGCCGAGGGCAAGAACCTTTTTGCAGCAGGAGACTTACTCAAGACCAAGGAAGACAATAAATGTTCAGGATTTTGAGGGATAATGTGTTTTAGGAAGGACACATCATGTCAATACCTTCTCCAAGAAGGTTTCCAGCACTGTACTATCCATGGAAGACTTTGCTCCAAGAGGGGTAGCTATTATAGCATTAAGAGGAGTCCCAAAGTATCTAACCTTGAGGGTGAGAGGTACTATCATGGGGAAAAGAGTATATGTGTTGATAGATAGTGGAGCCACTCATAATTTTATTAATACACATCTGGTACAAAGGAGAGGAATCCACATGGAGGAGTTTGAGGGATTCTCAGTTTTGGTCCCAAGAGCTATGACCCTGCAATGTGCCAAGTATGTTCCGGCACTAACCATTACCATGGGGACCTACAAATTGACAGACCACTTCTTTTTGGTAGAGATTCCGGACACCAATGTCATATTGGGTGTCTAGTGGTTAATCACTCTTGGGAGAGTCACCACTAATTGGAGAACTTTGGAGATGGAATGGATAGGAGGGAAGGATGGCCAGCAACAAAAGATCAAGGGTATAAACACATACCCCCCTCAGGTTGTTTCAGCACACAGGGTGGAGGCAGATCTACACAGAGGGGATGTTTAATGGGTAGTAGAGCTACATATATCAGAGGTGAAGGGCAAGGATTCACTAGTGCATCCAGATGTTCAACCTCTCTTGGACCGCTATTCTACAGTGTTTGGAGATATCCCACCAGGGAGACCTCCTGACCGAGGGTTTGAACACACTATTGAGTTGGAGCAAGGGATACAAGTAGTAATCACCACTTCTTATAGGCATCCCAAAGCGTATAGGGATGATATTGAGAGGGCTATACAAGAGCTACTAGCTCTAGGACACATCCAACCCACTACTAGTCTTTTTGCTTCTTCAATGGTCTTAGTAAAGAAGAAAGATGGCACATTGAGGATGTGCATTCACTATAGGGCCTTGGACAAGAAGACCATGAAGAAAAAGTACCCTATACCTAGGATTGATGAACTCATGGATGAGTTGAGGGGATCTAAATACTTCTCCAAGATTGATTTGAGATCTGGGTATCATCAAATCAAGGTGAGGGAGAAAGATATCCCCAAGACAGGGTTCAGATGTCACTATGGGAATTTTGAGTTTCTGGTAATGCCCTTTGGATTGACCAATGCCCCAAAAACTTTCCAATCCTGCATGAACCACATCTTCTATGGTCATTTGAGAAAGTTTGTATTGGTCTTATTTGATGATATTCTTATCTACAGCCGCACTTGGGAGGAGCACTTGCAGCATATTGAGACAGTTTTGCACATCCTTAAGGAGCGGCAATTTTATGCCAAGCTCTCCAAATGTGAATTTGGCCTCACAGAGATGTTGTATTTGGGGAACATCATAGGATTATATGGAGTGAGGGTACATGAGGAGAAGATCCAGGCTATCATAGATTGGCCTGAGCCCAGGAATGTTATAGAACTCAGAGGGTTTGTGGGCATATGCACTTATTACAGAAAGTTTGTGAAAGGGTTTTCACAACTAGCAGCACCACTGACAGACTTGAAAAATAAAGGAGATTTCCATTGGACACCTACAATGAAGAGGGATTTTGATAAGCTCAAAGAGGTAATGAGTATTTGTCCTGTTTTAGTTTTTCCTGACTTTTGTCAACCTTTTGTTCTAGAATGTGATGCATCAAGTGAAGGTATTGGGGCAGTCTTGATGCAAGGTGGGAATCCTATAGCCTTTGAGAGCAAGAAGCTACTCCCTCATGAGAGGTTTTACCCCATCTATGATAAATAAATGTTGGCAATCATGCATGCATTAGCCAAATTCTGGCAATACTTAGTGGGGAATAAGTTCAAGGTGAAGATTGACCATAACAGTCTTAGATTCTTCCTTAAAAAAAACAACTCCAAGATAGACAACAGAAGTGGGTGAGAAAAATCCAACCTTATGATTTTGACATAGAGTATGTCAAGGGGAAGATAAATGTAGTAGTTGATGCACTATCTAGGAGGCCTACAACACTGTCTTTGAGGGGCATGGATGCAGATTGGAAAGCTCAAATTTTAGTTGAGTATTCTAAAGATGAATTTGCATGTGAGATACTTGATGGGGTGGTATCAGATGAGAGGTTTAAAGTAATGGATGAGGTCATCTATTACTGGGACCAGATATTCTTGGCTAAGAACTCCAAGCTCAAGGAGAAGATCTTATTGGCATCACATGATTCCCCACTTACATGGCATCAAGGTTTCACAAAGACTTACAGGGCCATAAGGGAGAGATTCTCATGGAAGGGTCTCAAGGAGGATGTGCTCCGACATGTCAAAGAGTGCACCATTTTCCAGCAAAATAAGGGAGAACACGCCCACCCTGCTGGGTTATTGCAGCCACTACCTATTTCAGATGGGAAGTGGGAAAGTATCTCTATGGAATTCATCACCACCTTATCTACAGTACAGGGTAAGGATTGTATCTTTGTTGTTGTTGATAGAATAACAAAGTACTCTCATTTCTTGCCATTTCTGCACATTATACTACTTCATAGGTAGCTGAGCTCTTCTTCAGAGATGTATTTAGACTCCATGGTCTCCCAAGTACCATAGTGAGTGATCGAGATAGCCGCTTCATGGGTGGCTTTTGGCAGGAAATTTTCTGGTTAGTGGGGACTAATTTGACTCCAAGCACTAGCTATCATCCCCAAACCAATGGACAGACCGAGATAATGAACAAGTGGCTAGAAGGCTACTTGAGGAACTATGTGGTAGGGCAGCAGAGAGCTTGGTTGCGTTGGATCCACTTGGGAGAGTATTGTTACAACACTACTCACCATATTTCTATTGGCATGACTCCATTTTGAGCCTTTTATGGGTATGAGGCACTCTCATTTGCTGATGTGATGTTTGAGGCAAGTAGGGTTCCAAGAGAAAAGGAATGGATTCAGTAGAACCAAGACATACTCAGGGCACTCAAGGAAAACATTGCTACTGCCCAGAACCAACAGAATATGTATGTAGACCGAGGTCAGATAGAAAGACAATTTGAGGTGGGGGATATTTTCTATCTATGTCTTCAGCCTTACAAATAGCCCACACTCAAGGAGAAGGGAGTTGAGAAGCTCAAACCCCATTTCTATGGGCCATACAGGGTTGTCAAATGTATCGGTAAGGTAGAATATGAGTTGGAGCTTCCTAAGGGGAGCAAGATCCACAATAGCTTCCATGTTTCTTGCCTCAAGAAGGCCATTTGGATGAATGTAGTTTCCAACATGGATCTCCCCCATATTGATGATCAGGGCCACCTGATTTTGCAGCCAAAATCCATCTTAGACACAGGGGAGAGGCAACTAAGAAACAAAGTCATCAAAGAATATCTGATTTGATGGAGGAATCTACTAGATGAGGATGCCACATGGGAGGGAGAGAAAATATTGCAGCATCCTTATTTACTATTTCTTGTGGGCAAGCAAATTTTGAGCGGGGAGGACTGTAATATTCCCAATTAGCCACTGGTACTTGGAATATTATAACTGCTCCATTTTTGCAATAAAAGAGTAGGGAGGAAAATAAAACATATCCCAGTGTGAAAAGGGATTGAATTAGGAAGACAAATAAATCCACCTTGGTGTGAAAGAGGGGAAAAGCAATGAGCTATCTCCATTTGACCAAGTCAATAGTGATGTTACAAGAGGAGGGAAACTAGCTAGGGCAACACAGTTTTGAAAGGGGAATCTTCTCAAGGAAGACACATCATCAATGAGTGGGGTTCGGGGTGAGGAAGCTCACCAAGGATAAGAAGGAGGAGATAGAAGCAAGGGAAGGCATTCAGCACTCATCTTTGTTTGGTATTTTGATTGATTGCAAGATTCAACTGTTTAGCCGGAGTTGTAGCACTGTTTAGTGAAAAAAATTCTCATGCGGGAATTCCATATTCACCTTTGGTCTAGCTGATTGGGAGATCTAAGGGGGAGGTCCTGAGCTCAATTTTCATCATTTGTCTTAAGGAGAACCATTATACATCATATATAGTGTAGTCACTCCCAATAACTACGTCATTTCTGCAGTAGCAGCAGCAGCTGGGTCATACCTTCCTATTTTGTACTTGTTTTAGAGGAGGAGGTGTCTATTTCACTCCAGGAGGTCTATTGAGGAAGGCCTTGGGCCAATTTCTGTAATATTTGTCTATTTCGGATTAAATTTAGTATTTTCTAATATATATTTCCTAGTTTTTTGGGTGGATTAATCAATCTTGCGGACAAGATCGATCTCCCTAGTACCACAGGTAATCTAGCAACAAACAACCAAATAAACCTATCTTTCTCTAAACATATATGATTTATAAAATAATGCTATAGAGGTGTTTAAGAACTTACCGAAGATCCAATGCATGTTTGAAGTCATTGTCACTCATGCACTTGAAGGAGTTGTCTTCGCAAACCTGCAGTCACAAACAAGAAAACATTAAATAGCACCTGTATAGTAAACATCATAAATCATGCTTATCATGGTGATCAAGGAATCCATGAAATAAACAGTTAACTAATAGCTTACTGAGAAAAATGAATTCATTTGTATTAAATTTGAAAGAAGGAAAACCTTACAACCTTAGCCTTGATGTTGAACAAGCCTTCCCGGGGTCTGAAGCAAGAATCTTCTCTACTCTGATAAGCTCTGCACTCCTCCAACCGAGACAGATAGAGGTATGTTATCTCTCCTCACAAAAATCTCAGTCAAATGAGTCTGAATCCCAACAGCACTTAACCTCAAATAATTCTAAAGCTTGAACTCCCTTTGAGGCTACCCAATGCCTCTTTTTATAGTGGAAAAGAGGAGTTTTTAGTTCCAACTATGAAGGGATAGAATCCTCTTTCAAAGGGACAAGCTCCTCACATCAAGGGGTTAGCTCCATAAGGTAAGGGATACATGAACCTCAAAAGAGCGGTTCTGCCACCGCAAGATTCTTTCTAAAGGCTTCTAGAATTTACTGAAAGTGAGATTTTATGAGTTTACTTGCGCCTTTTTAATCTTTACAGGGGTCCGCACCCATAACACAGAGAAAGTGCATTCAGGTACGCAGGAGTCATGAACATTAGGTGCGGGACCGCAGGCAAGATACAGAGAAAGTGCGATACCAAAGTTAAGGAGATTTTTAGGAACTTTCCTCTTGTTTTCAAGGCTTGACATGAGAAACTAATATGTTAGACTTGCAAAGGAGGAAGTATGAGTGATAATGAGCTCATACACATAGTAAAATGTCAGGATGACAATTTTCAGTGCAACAGATTGCCCCCTAAAGTGAAAAGTCTGGAATAGATGAAGTTGAAGTCTGTCATATATGAAGAGTGCAGTACTTTATCATTTCAAGGATTATCCTGTGGAAACCCCAGTCAGAACCTGTAAAAACATTCAATGCAAAATATATATGTATACATATCATCGCTGAGGTAGGCATTCCCATACTCATATCAAAACTAACTAGAAACTGATTCAAACTGTTCTGATACAGGAATGATTTTGAATACATCAACAGTATAGACATGTGTAGACACAGTATGGATGCAGCCATCTGTTTATGAATAGTCCACTGTATAAATGATAACAAAATTCCTCGCAGCCTAGATGGTAGAAAATAGATCCAGGGTCTTGATTTCCGCATCTCGAACTAGTACGATTCTATTGAATGAATGTGTCGAAGTCGAACATGGTAGAAACCACTTGATTACTAGTCAATGATGTAAACTGTTAACAAGTGTGAGAGTAACCACCATGAATGTCAATGGCTCTCAAAGTACTCAGTACAATCCATGAAGTTTGAATGAATGAGCTGAAGTCGAACACGTCACGGAATCATTAAATTGAAGTTCAATGATGCAACCTGTCATCGAAGGTGAGAAACCTGCCATTAAGGCATGCAGATTTCAAGGTATTGATGATTTCTGGATCAACTTCCTAGATAATGAGTTGTCATCGATAGAAAGTGATATGTCGTAGGCAAGCCCACAACACGAAATCATAGATCAAGTTTTGAAGAAATATGTTGGCAAGGACTGACTTAGGGATGGTCAAAATGGATGACAGATATTTTGCAGATGAATGGTTTATTTGAACCGTCCTCTTGAACACATAACGACACTGCAGATGGCTTGGTGAAAATTGACCCAAAGCTAATACCCAGAAACTGACTTAAGACTTTCAATGTGGTTTGATTAACTGTTAGGCAAAGTATTTCCCAACCCAGGTGGAAAAAAAGTGTCGTGTTTAAGAGTGGTTAACTGGATTTTCGAAAAAATTAAAATACAACAAACAAGTCCATTTTTCTCTCTTTTCCCCCACCATTTCTGGCAAGTACCTCTTTATTTTTGACAAGCCTAAGGAGGATAACATTTGCTTTTTTATAATATCATCCTTTGGATGAGTCCAAATTAGTTTAAGATTCGAACCCTAAGAAGGAGTGGTTCGTTCCTGTTTAGAATTGAACAGGTCCTTTACTTGTTAAGTTTTAACGAGTCCAGTATAGGAGAAACTCGGTGTTTTTTCAATTTAGGGAGTCAGAAGAAAAAACTTAAGAAGACTCCATGGGGGTAATTTTTCGTAAATTTAGTCTCTTGAGCCCGAAAAAGGATAAAATAATGCAGGAGAGAACTCTATCGACCGTAGTTAGTCAACATATACCTTTTTTGTAAATAGTCCATTTCAGTTCGTAAAAGGGGTAAAATTATACTGAAGGGAAAATCATTCATTTACTTTAACGAGTTCAAATAATCAAGTGCTCGACAATATTTTCATGTTTAGAGAGTCTAAAAAGGGCTTAAAAGAGAACTCCAAGTTTTCACTTTTTCGTGAATTTTTTAAAGAGTCCGAAAAAGTGATAAAAGCATGCTCTTTATTGAAAACGATCAATTTTCCTGAAAAATCCAATTTCTGCACAAAAACTCGAAACATTACACATACCTGTTTAAGATAAGTAAAAATTCTTTCAAAAGTAACCTTTTTAAAGTGAAAAATAAATAAATTAAAAATTCATTTATTTGAAAAAACTTATAAAAAGGACTTTTCTAACCTCATTTTTACCATTTGTGTTCAGAGTGAAAAGTAAGAGCTTTGGGTAAAAAAGTTCTTGCAAAGAGTCTAGAAAATCCGTCCGACGAAATCGAGAACCGTCAGCTTCGGGTAATCCAAAACTTCTTAATCTTGCATTTCATCTATTTTCATTTCATTTTTAGGTTTTAGATTTCATTTTTTAAGCAAAAGTATGTTGAAAAAATCGCCTGCAAGGGTTCGCAGGTGCAACACGCGGGCCCTACGGACCCCGAATTTTTTCTATATGGAAAAAGTCATGGGTCCGCACCTGTTCCACAGTGCCCATGTGTATCTACACACTGTGTATGAAGTTCAGGTGCAGACCCTGCGCAATCAAATTTTGAGCTCAATTTTCTCAATTCCCGCCTAAAAAATTTCAAAAAAAACTTGTTCTAATATGTCTTTTTATGCAATGTAGGACATACAAGATGCTTATTTGGAGAGAACGCAAGCATGAAGATGTGGATGATGCTTCAATGCTCCATTTTCCTACAATGTAGGCACTAAGAGCATGTGGTTTGTATAAATTATGGGCCATTCAGGGCATGAGGGCATAGGTAGACCTCCTGACATGGCTGGTGAACAGATGGAATGTACAGGACCAGTGTTTCATTATTGGCGACCACTGGCTCAAAATTGAGCTGGAGGATATCTATTTTATAACTATTTTTTCCAAGAGGGGCGAACAAATTTCTCTGTTCGGGACTAGGCCAGGTGGCCAGACTGTCGCTAGTCTCCGACAAGAGTTATGTGATGATCAAGTAGACCCCCAGGACAAACGGATTGACATAAAAACTATCATCCATCCCAAGATAAAATTTATTTCATTTACTATCACTAGACTGTGTGGGAGTGCAGCGTTTCATGTGGCTACCGGTTCCCAGATGCGCATTGTTGTAGACTGTTTTCGAGGTACCATTTTCAACTGGTGCAAAGCTGTGTTGGCCAACGTAAAAGGCCAACTAACTAGAGAAAAGAATGGAAAGCTAAATAAAATTTGATATGGATCCATTGTAGTCACCTTTTCTCTAGAGAGGATCCCCATGTTGACTCCATAGAACATTCCTGTTGATGTCAGTCGACCTCGAGAACCTAGGATGGTTCGTTAGGTTGCATTGATGGCCCGTCACGCTGTTGAGGGCATAGAGATTGTTCAATTTCCTCCTTCATATTTTCGTTGGCTGGAACGCCAAATTTTTGTTATAGAGGACTTTCCATATGCTGGGATATATTTCCGCGGCGATTGAGAGATGGCTCTCCCAGCAAGGGAACAGTGGGATGAATCAGGTAAAAATCATTTTCAACAATTTCTAAGTTCTAATTTTTTTTGTATTTTAATCATCTCAAAACTGATAATCAAAAGTTTTAAATGCAGATGTAGGCCCACGGAGACCAGCCCATCTCCAGCATTATGAAAGGATGCAACCAACTGCAGCTGCACCAGCCCTAGTAGGCCAATCAGTAGAGATCCTATCTGATTTAGAGCATCACCTAGAGCACCTGACTCTAGACATTCCAGAGACGGACATAGATGATATTCCTCTCAGATTACAGAGATATGTGATTGGTGTCCTAGGACCTTTTAGGAGATTCCTATGTAGGGTGGCTCGGGCAGTGGTTTCTTATCGTGATCATCATCAGTGATAGGATGATCGTGTCGTAGACTCATATTTTTGACCTTTTGTATTATCATTTTTGCCGATCATAAGGTGTTTCCAACCTATGATCGAAGACGATGTATATTTTTTGAAATACTTCTATACTATGATATATCACTATTTACCAGCTATCTGTGTACATGTTATGACTGTTGTTTAATTTACTATTTTGATTATTGAAAATGTCGATTTATCATACTAGAAGCAACTGCATCTGCTAAAGTATTTAAATGTCTTGGAATATGTTGATATTCAATGTAATCAAATTCACGTTCCAAGAGATGAACTCTTAAAAATAACCATAGTAACACTGGATTTCTAATGGCATAAACCCTGTTAAGCTGTAATACAACAAGTTCAGAATCCAACCTAACAATCAAACTCCGAATTCCAAATGATATGGATTCAGATAATAACTCAATCACTGCACTATACTCTACAATGTTATTCATTGTTTGACCGAGGCTTACTCCATGCATGGATACTAACTCGTTAGAGGGTGAATAGATAACCCAAGCTGCGGAAGAAATGTTCCATTTACTACGACAAGCACCATCAGCAAAACCAATGTAGGTCTGAAGAGACATCGACATCTGCAATATCAAGAGTAAAACTCAGATAAGCAGGAATAGTGATAAAAACACACTCTAAACTAGGCACACTTTTCTAATCTAAAACACACCAGCAGTAAAGAAATCTAATCTAATAAATCTCCACACCAAATTTAAGCATAATATATTTTTAGATAAAGCCCATTTTTGGGTTTATCTAAAGAGACACCGTCGAAATCTATCAGCTCATAGGCCCCTTTTGCTAGCTTTCGCTTAACAATGAAAGGACCATGCCACATGGGCACAAATTTTCCAACTCCTAGCTTATCGTTGGCTTAATCGTACACTAAGACTAGGTCTCCTTCTGAAAAATTATGAGGGGTAACGCTTCTATCATACTGAGCTTTTATTCGTTTAACATGAGCCTTGTTTGCTATTGCAGCGTTTCATCGATTCTCATATAGCTGAGCCAAGTACAAAAAATGTTTCTCCTCTTCAGACGTAGCTGGGAGTAATTCTATGGCTAATTTCAATGATGGAATTTTGCATTCAATAGGCAACACAACTTCCAAACCGTAAACGAGTTGAAAAGGAGTGAAACCAGTTGACTATTTTACTGAGGTCTGATATGCCCAAAGTGCTGAAAATAACATGGAATGCCAATTCGACTTATGAATACCAATAATTCATCTGATCATAGTGACTAGAAATTTATTGATTGCCTCAACCAGACCATTAGCCTGCAGATAATATAGAGTGGAACTATCATGGCGCAGGCCAAGTTGATCTGTTAGTTCAGTCATCATGATATTTCGAAAATGGCTTCCATGATCTGTAACAATGGCTTGAGGAACACCGAATCTAGAAATTATATGATTGAATACGAAAGTTGCAGCAGTCTTTCCGTCTGCCGAAAATGTAGGCATCGCCTCGGCCCACTTAGTAAAATAATCTACTTCTAAGATGATATACGCATGCCCCCTGGTCGAGTGAGGGTTACATGTAATAAATTCAATACCCCATTTTGCGAAAGGACTGAAACCATTAATTGGGTGAAGAGGAGCGGGTGGCGCACGCATTTTATGATCAAATACTTGAAAATTGTGGCATTTCCGGACTGCATAGATACAATCTTTGAATAATGATGGCCAGAAATAACTAGCGCGAAATATCTTTTGGGTTGTGGCATACCCAGACATATGACCGCCACATGCTCTAGAATGGCAGTCATTTAAAACCTTCTCAGCTTATTCATGAATAAGACAATGTCGGAAAATAGAATCTTCTCCACGATGATATAGTGTATCACCAATAATATTGTATTGTTGGGATTGGAAACGAATTTTCCGTCGCTGAGATCGTGAGATTTCAGGCCGAAAAGATTGGGTTTGGAGATAAACGATAATAGCCCCATACCATGGATCAAGTGTACTAATAAGAAACAAGGATTCATCTGCAATGGGCTGCTCCACCATAGTTTCAGTATCAATAGAGGGGAAATCACACGTTAGTTCAGCAAAAACCAAAGATTTATTTGCCTTGGAATTTTCAAATTCCAAGTCAAATTCCTGCAGGATAACTATCCATTTGGAATACTTGTCCCCTAGCAATATTTTGGTTAAAATGTACATCATAGGGTTATAGTCAGAAATTACTGTGGTTTTATGTAATAAGATGTAGTGTCTAAATATTTGGACAACTTGAACAGCTGCCAAGGCCAATTTCTCCACATGTGTGTATTTGATCTCAGTCGGATGCAGATTTCGACTAAGATAGTAAATAAAATGTTCATTGTTGAGTTTGTCTTCCTAAACTAAAACCATCCCAATTGTGGAATGAGAGGCAGCAAGGTACAAAACGTAGTCCTGGTTGTAGTTGGGAGGATGCAATAACGGTGCATGGGTCAACACGTGTTTAAGTGCAGTAAAAGATCGATCAGCGATCTCATTCCAAAAGAATGGAATGTTCTGTTTCAACAACCTGGTAAAACCCTTTGTTAGCTCAGCGTAGTTAGGAATGAAACGACATAAACAGTTTTCTTTCCCCTGCAAACTTTGGAGTTGGCGCAAAGTCTAAGGAGGAGGTAAATTGAAAATAGCTTCGACCTTCGACGGATCAACTCGAATGCCTGCTTTCGAAACAGCAAATCCCAGTAAGAGATCCGATTCTACACAGAAAACACATTTGTGTGGATTCAGCTGAATTCGATAATGCCTACATCTCATAAAGATAGCTCGTAAATGAGTGAAATGGTCGGCCCTATGCGATGAATGAGCAGGTAAATCATCGAGATAAGGCTGCACAATGTGCTTAATGTCATGAAATGCATAAGAAATAGCCCTTTGAAAATTTTCCCCAGCATTATTTAATCCAAAGGGTAGTTTGCAATAGGAAAATGTTCCCCATGGACAAATGAAAGCTGTTTTTGGCTGATCAGCAGGGAGTATATTTATTTGATTATAACTGGAAAAACCGTCCATAAAGGAGAACATTTCACTGCCGAAACAATCATCAATTATTTGATCGATATAGGGGGTTGGATAATTGTCCTTAGGACAAGCTCAATTAATATCCCTATATTTGATACATACTCTTATCGTTCCTCGTTTTTTGTTAACAGGAACAATATTCGATACCCAATCCGTTAACGGGATTGGATAAATGAAACTTGCACGAAGTAATTTTTGAACTTCGGCTTTGATAGCAGCAACTTTTCTAGGATGTATTTGACGTAAACGTTGACAGACAGGTTTGGCATCCGGGTAAGTCTTGATTTCATGTATGACAATTGACAGATCGATTCCTGGCATTTCTTCATATGACCAGGAAAACACATCACGAAATTCTTGAAATAGGGATTTAAAAGTTTGAATTTCATCTTTTGTACAACAAGCACCTATATGAATGTTTTCAATTATTCCTGGCTTCACTGAAATGTCAATTGGAATCGTTCAAGAGATATTTTCCAAATTTAACTCAGAATTAGGATTTCACAATGGATTATGTGGTTCTTTGACATATTCAGCAATAAAAATAGAAGCAAAATCATTTTCAAAATGATCTAGCTCAGGTAAAAATGAAGATCAGTGATGCAGATCTTCCCATGGTAAATCGTCAACAGACAAAAGTTCACGAATCTGCTCACCAGTATGAACAATATCAGGAAATGTCGTTGTGGCTGAACTAGATATAGAAAGTGATTCCTCATGGATCCCATTCATTGGATCATTTTCGATTGAATAAGGGTCGGAAAGTGACTGTACAGCCTGATATGAAATTTCAAATGGACTCAAAGGCATCATGCCATCAAATGAATCTAACTCGGAGTCGGAAGGTACGATCTAAGGATCATCAAACATAATAGTATCTGATGAAATCATATGAATAGTTGCGATAGAGGGTGATACGTTAGGAGGAGGAAAGGAAAAATTTCCTAGTAAACCATAATCTTTAATCAAACCTACTCCAACATCCTTGTACGGGATAGCTGCTTTACCGATGTGATGGATTGTTTCTGTAGAGGCTGGGTTGGAAGAAAAATAAGTTAACTGATCTATTGTAACGATCTTTCCTTGATGTGGAAATTTTATAAGCCGAAAGACCGAAGAAACAACAACAGTCATAGCATAAGACCAACTATGACCTAGGAGAAGGTTGTAATCTAGAGGGGCATCAACCACTTCCACATCTAGATTTACAGTTTTACCTTTGACCCCTATGGGTAAATCCTACAAAATACCAAAAGGGTGGAAACCTCGGCCATCAAAAGCCTTTAGAATTGTCGAAGACTGATTGAGTGTAGGAGAACCAAGCGATTTCCAACACTGGATCGACATAATACACATTGAAGCTCCCTCATCAATCACAGTCCAAAAGATAGGTCTATTTTTGACTAATACTGGAATTTGGAAAGCCATTTGGTGAGGTAGACGAGGTGTACTATTCTCTAAATCGAAGATTATTAGGTTCAAATCCTGAATATCGACAGCTCCTATGGCAGAAAAAAGTAATTTACGTTCTTGTTGGGCACGATTGCAGCACTTCCAAAGCCGACATTGTTGAAGGGGAAATAGCTAAGTCCTAAACAATGTTGTAATTCTGAGCAGCTCTCGCATGTGGATTGAAAGATAATTTACAAAGAACACCTTTAGCAGGCGGTTTGATTATTAAGTCTGGATTGGGTTTCTCGATCTGTATTGGATCATAAACGGGAGGAGGTGTAGTTGATGTGTTTGAATTAGAAGATTATGCTTCTTTACCACCAACAGGATTCTTACTACCATAATCTTGCAACCGCGTTGCAATCCTGACATGAGACATCATCATAATAGGTTCTTCTGAGGAATTTGAGGTAGAACCAATAATCTTACTATCTTGAGTAGGAAAAGGATCCTTCAAGACAGTAGGTTGTTCTGAACCTTTAATGAATTTTGAAATCTCTGCTTGATGTAGGCATTCTTTAGTGAAATGATCCTTGTCGCAAATTAAACAAGGATAGCGAGGCTTACATTTTTCGTCATTAGATTCAGTTTTATCAGTTTTCTCTTTTGAATTCTTTTTGTTTTTATTCTTCCCTTTCTTTTTACCGCTGGATTTATATTTGGCCGTAGATGTCTCTACGACATGAATGTCGACATAAATTTCAGGGGAAGATTCTCTTTTCGGGGAATCAGGTAAAGTTATAATAGGAGAAGAATTATTTGAAGATTTCTTCTTGCTTTTAGTATTTACTGTATTAATCATACCATCAACGGCATGAGACCCTGAAGGAGCTGCAGTTATTTGACCTTTTTTTGGAAGATCGAGGATTTTTTCATGTAAATTACCTAACTGCGTATAGACGAGGTCAAGGTACCGAGCTTGAGCAATCACTTTCTCCTCAGTAATGACTCCAGCCTTAGCTACATCTTCAGTGATTTTGGGTAACAATGATTTAACAAACTATTCCGCCAAAATTTGATCCGGAATGTAAACTTTCACCAAACGCCTTCTACGTCGCCATTCATGAATATGATCAGAAATATATGTGGACGTGGATTTCTTTAGTGAATTTAATAGTTTCGTACCATTGTCATATCTGACAGGCAGCTGAAAATGAGTCAAGAAGGCAGTTGCTAACTGACTGAAATTATTAAAAGAGCCTTGTGGTAACTCAATTTACTATTTGGCGGTAAGACCAATAAGAGTTCTTTAGAAAAGACGTAAGTGAATTGAATCATCAATTATTGAATTAGACACAAACCAGAGGTGATAAGTCATAACGTGATTTGATGGATCCTCTCCTGACTTACCTTCGAATTTTGGTATATCACTGGGAAACTTATGCGGCATTGGCGGCCAGTACGGATAATAGAAAATTGGATCATTCGTAAGATGCGTCAAATCAGGTAAATCCAAAGTTGCATTAAATGGTAACTAACGGTTATGGTCGCGAAAACCTTGAATAGCCAAAGAAGTTCCGGGACGAGGATACCTAGGATAACTGGGAATCGGATTTGCATTAGGAATTTTGTAACCTCCCGGGTAACCAGGATTAACCAGACCAAATTGGGGTTGTTGAGGCTATTGATAAGTATAGCCAGGGTACGGTTGATACTGATAATTTGGATTTTGTGAAATGGGACTAAATTGAGGTTGTCCCTGGTACGGTTGATACGTGAATTGTGGTTGAATTGTGACAACTGTACTTGTACTAACTTGTCTCGCAGGCATCTGAACCGAAGTCTGAACTGAAGGTCCTGACTGGGGTACAGAGACTTGAGGGATTTGCACAGATGCAGGGATAGAAGAACTCAGAGCTATAGATACTCCAGAAACAGGTATTATAGGTTGAACAGACGTTGCAGCAATTGCAGCAGTTTGAGGCGGATTCTGAGGTGTACTAAGCCCAGACTGCTGAACAGAACTAGGTGCAGGAGTTTGAATAATATGCCGAACAAGTTGCTAGGTTGGAATAGAAACCAAAGGCTGTCCAGGTTGAGAAGATAACTGCACATTAGGCTGCATAGGCTGTTGATATTGGGACAGATCCCACACCATATTCATTCCGGGGTATTGTCCCATAGAGGGTTGAATGTAAGGACCATAGCCTGGTTGAACGTAGGGTTGATAAGTAAGTGGTAAATTTACAATTCCTTGTACATATGATAGACTAGAAGGTGGTTGGAAACCTTGAATTGGGTACTGATCTTGAGGTTGATAACCCTGAGGCGTGTAATGAAGCTGGGGTTGATAAGGACCCTGAGGAGCATATTGAGTTTGGGGTTGACCTTGGGGTATGTACTGTCATTGAGGTTGGTAACCTTGAGGTATGTACTGTCCTTGAGGTTGTCCTCCAAAATAATATGATTCCACAGTTTGTCCTGGGAAAAATCTACCTTGAGGTTTCCCCCCAGGTGGTAACTGACTTCCCTGAAATTCTCCTCCAGGTGGTAACTAACTGCCTTGAGGTTGAGGATTTGGAATATTACCAGACATCATAAAGATTTGCTTTGCGTTCAACGTTTCAGTTTTAATTCCATTAAGACCAGATGATAAAACCTGTTCAATCGGTTGAGGAGCTACTCCAGAGAAAGTACCAGACAGAGCCTGATATCCCGAAGGAACAGAAGGACCATCGTGTAAAAATGCTTCTGGTGTCTGGGAAAACATAGATGACTCTCCTGGCATGATGGCTGAAGGATAGTAACCTTTGGGCATAGGATGAAATGGAATTCGAGGTGGAGAAAAAGCAAGACCCGGGTTCTCTAAGAAGTTTGTCAAACATAGATACCAAGCGTTAGTTTGAATAGGGCTATAGAAAATAGATTCATGCTCCCTAATATTTAAAGACTGAGGGGATTCGGGAAGAGATAACTCTTCGTCTGGACTAGTAAGCTCTTCAATAGAAATGAGGCCAGATGGAAGATCTTCAGTAACAATATTTCTTACCCTAGGTGAACCAAGATCGCTAGAAGTTGGTGTAATAAATTCTGAGGATGTTTCCAAAACAGAAGGTTCAGTTTCAGGCTCGGAAATTTCAGGTTCGTCAGTTAGTTCATTGGAAGGAGAAATGCTACCAGTAACTTCAGAAACTGAAATTGGTTTAGAAATATGTTCTGTCGTGGATATTTGATGATCAGGATGAACAACTATAGATGAAGTTCCAATTTATGTTGATCTAATTCTACCGTTACTAGATGATACTAGAGCACGCAGCCCTTCAAGCTGACCTGGTGTATATTCAGGGGGTTTCCCTTGAAGTCTTCGGGATTGTCTCGGAAATTCCTCCATGATTAAATATTAAATCAATCACACGCAAACAAACAAAATTTCAATGAAAACACCTAAAGTCTCTATAGAAACAAACAACTGAATCATACACCTAAAAATCTAAGAGTTCAAACCACACACAAACAATAACTTCCCGTACTAAAAACACTAGTTGGTGATGAAATCCAACTTAGTAGAAATTTAATACAGAAAGGGCGGTTGGAACAGTTACCCTGACAACCTGCTTAATGAAACAAACTAGCACAAGTTTCTTCACAAAACCATCTCATGTGAAGAGAACCCCCCAGAGAGTCCAAGTGAGACTAGTTGACGTCTGCTCCAGGTATAGTGAGATCTGTCCTTCACCGTCACCTTAGGAAATAATCTTAAGTTTATGGACACTAAGATTACCAACAGTAACAAATAAAACTGGGGGAACAGTCTACGATCCGATCCCATGCGCAAGGGAAGAGTAACTAAGCTCAATCCCCTTGAAGTTTCCTCAACATGGTCAATCCGAGGTTTACCGACAAGTGACCCCAGGCTCCTCGACAATGGTTAATTCGAGGTTTACCATTTGTAATGCGCGTAGAATCTTCTATCTTTCCCAATGAAACAGAATTGATTGTCCCAAAGGTTTGGACATGATCTCATGATTAAATCCTTTAAGAGAAGCTTCCCAGATTGTACCAATTACAATTGGATTTATTTCCTACCGCAAGATTTATCTAATTTTTTGTTTTACTATCTTGGAGAGTTAATTACTCCCTACTCCAAGATACTAGCCTAAGCTATGTTGGTTATAAGAGTCCTAGAAATAAAAAGATTACTAGATGAATTTTAATTAAGCATTACTTTTATGAGATGTTCTTTAAGTCAATAGGTACAGAAATGAAACTTTGATGGTTTGAAGACTTGACTTCCAAAAACACTAAAAATGCACCTAAAAATGATAATCAATTCGTTTTCTTTCAATGAAATTCTAGCTAAAGAAAGAGTTTGAGAATGCAATTCTTTTAAGAGAAAAATATTTCTTCAAACATAAGAATAACTGAAAGAAAATATTTTTGTCTTTTCCAACAATAACTCAAAACGAGAAAAATTATCAAAGCTCACAATAAAATCCTTTTTCTTTCAAAACTTAAAACTACAAAAACAATTTTCCTTCAAAACAAAACTACAAATTTTAAAAGCACTCAAAACTACAAAACTAATTTTGAGATATACAAACTTTAAAAATCTAATTGAATAAAAGCTTTAATATTTTTGAAGAATTTTTTACTTAGTTGTTAAGCAAACTAAGGATCTATTTGTCCAAAATAACAAACAAATAAAAAATACTCAGATATGTTTTCTTTATAAAAATGAAATTCAAAACCTATAACAAAGTTTTTTTAGAAGATTTGCAAAGAAACAAATAGATCTATTTCTCAATAAAGGATGGATTTCACAATCAGGTCAGATTCAGAAAAAAGGAAAAAATACCAATATAATCTGAGGTATTTCAAACTTCCAATGCTTCGAATCACTACAAAGACCAATTGAAAAGCAATCCAAAATGAAAAACTTCTAGAAAATCATCAAAACACAAATACTGCTAGAATTTATTCACAAAAGGTTTTTGACAGTAACAACGTCAATCTGGGCAGATACTTAAAACTATAAATCAAACTAAATATAAGCTGGAAAAAGAAATCTAGAGTTTTTCCAAAATTTAAACAGGGTCCGCAGGCTTCTAAAAGTAACAGGTGCGGTCCCACACTGTTTACTCAAGGAAAGTGTGAAACTACCCACACTATGCAAAAGAACAAAGTGCGGTCCCCAGAAAAGTTCAAGAAAAACATAAAAGATTTCAAAATTTTCAAAAATAGAGAAAACCTAAGCTACCCAGGAAGATATCCATCAATCAAAAACCAGGTTAAACTTTTCCTTAAATCAAAATAAAAGAGAACCAAAAACAACAAGTTCTTTCACCAGTGGAGTCGCTAATTTGTTGGGCGGATTAATCAATCTTGCGGACAAGATCGATCTCCCTAGTACCAAAGGTAATCTAGCAACAAACAGCAAAATAAACCTATATTTATCTAAACATATATGATTTAAAAAAGAATGCTATATAGGTGTTTAAGAACTTACCGAAGATCCAATGCTCGTTTGAAGTCGTTGTCCCTCGTGCACTTGAAGGAGTTGTCTTCGCAAACCTACAATCACAAACAAGGAAACATTAAATAGCACCTGTATAGTAAACATCATAAATCATGCTTATCATGGTGATCAAGGAATCCATGAAATAAATAGTTAACTAACAACTTATTGAGAAAAATGAATTCATTTGTATTAACTTTGAAAGAAGGAAAACCTTACAACCTTAGCCTTGATGTTGAACAAGCCTTCCCGGGGTCTGAAGCAAGAATATCCTCTACTCTGATAAACTTTGCACTCCTCCAACCAAGACAGATAGAGGTATGTGATTTCTCCTCACAAAAATCTCAGTCAAATGAGTTTGAATCCCAACAGCACTTAACCTCAAATAATTCTAAAGGTTGAACTCCCTTTGAGGCTACCCAATGCCTCTTTTTATAGTGGAAAAGAGGAGGTTTCAGTTCCAAATATGAAAGGATAGAATCCTCCTTCAAAGGGATAAGCTCCTCACATCAAGGGGTTAGCTCCATAAGGTAAGGGATACATGAACCTCAAAAGAGCGGTTCTGCCACCGCAAGATTCTTTCTAGAGGCTTCTAGAATTTACTAAAAGTGAGATTTTCTGAGTTTACTTGTGCCTTTTTAATATTTATAGGGGTTCACACCCATAACATAGAGAAAGTGCATTCAATTACGTAGGAGTCATGAACATTAGGTGCGGGACTGCAGGCAAGATACAGAGAAAGTGCGATACCAAAGTTAAGGAGATTTTTAGGAACTTTCCTCTTATTTTCAAGGCTTGACATGAGAAACTGATATGTTAGAATTTAAAAGGAGGAAGTATGAGTGATAATGAGCTCATACACATAGCAGAATGCCAGGATGACAATTTTTAGTGCAACAGTTTTTAATCAAAACATAAGTGAGAGTAAAACACCCTCACTTTATTGATCTCATTCCACCTTGCTTTACCTAGATTGGTAGCTTTTAGCCCCACTCGAAAATACACCACGTTGGCTTTGCGTGAAGTTCTAATACTTATGTCAAGAAATTGCATCTTCCTACAACTCACCCAAATATTCAGGAGAAAAATATTGAATAGATGGAATCTGAAAATTCTCTTCAGGATCAATCATTATAGGCTCATACAATATCAAATTTTCCACGTTTAAAACAAAATAAATTTTCATATAAGATGGAAAATCTAATCGGAAATCATTGTTACCAATCTCCTCCAAAATTTTGAAAGGCCCATATAGGACTGGCTTGAGATTTTTATCTTCACCTTGAAGTCTTTCCTTGTTGATATACAACCGAAATTTATCTCCCAATTGGAAATCACGATTAGCTTGATGCTTGTCATTCCTTTCTTTGTAATTTTATTTTCTTTTCTCAAGCTGATCTTTTACTCTTTGATGCACTCATTGAATTTTTTCAATGAAACTACTGGATTTGTCCAAATCACTATGTCCATCTATTGAAATATATTTACCAAATATGAAATCCAAAGGAGACTAGAAAATAACAAAAAGGGCTTCAAATGGAGATACATGTGCATATGAGTGCTTGTTATGATTGTAGGCATGTTGGATGGAATGCAAATGTTCATCCCAATGTTTAGGATGCTTACCACGATATCCACGAAGGAGATTCACTATTGTTCTTTTACCACTTCTTTCTAGCCATCAATTTGTGGATGAATTGTGGTGCTCTTCCTCAACACTGTGTCCATGAGTTCCCATAAACTTGACCAACAATTCCAAACAAATTGAGAATGTCGATAAGAAATAATAGAAGTATGAAATATAATGTGAACCCATACATTTTGGAAGAACATATTTACAGTTTTTTCATATGTAGCATGTTTCTTATATGACATCAACACATACATTTTTCTAAGATGATCCATAGTAACATATAGATTATCGTGAGTTTTCTCTGACATTCGTAGTCCTCCTACAAAATCCATAGAATTACTTTCCCAAGGATGAGAAGGAATAGGTGTTGAGGTATAAAAGGTATCTTTTTAACACCTATTTATCTCACATTAATTATCAATCCAGGAATGAATTTTTGTTTCAAGAGTGTACTCTGTTTGAGACTGCAATTGAGCTAAGAGTAAAACTATGAAAGATGTAGTACAGTGTTCTAAATAAAAGATTAAACAAATTCTTGAAAAATAAATCTAATTACAATAACATGAACTCAAATTCTCTTAAAATCTATCTATTCACTCAACAACCATTAATCGAGGATACAGTAGCAATAACTCATTCCTCTAGAAATTGGTGCAATTGAAATCAAACTGAAACAAGACAATCAATCTGGGAACGTGGAAGCAATAACCAATATTCTCTACAGTTGACAGTCTTGCGTTAAAGAAATTAAGTAGAAATAGCAATTGAACTAACGCTGCTATTTAAAGTAAACTAAGAAAGCTCTTCGAAAGTAAACTCTTTGCAATCTGTTAACTAATGAATTGGAAATGAACAGCACACTGAAATCGAACAACAATGTAAATGAATAACCAACTGAAACTAGAATAATCGAAT
Source organism: Pinus albicaulis (assembly GCA_034641835.2). NCBI lineage: Eukaryota > Viridiplantae > Streptophyta > Pinopsida > Pinales > Pinaceae > Pinus > Pinus albicaulis. Next base: position 323,500,727 of record CM076581.1, on the reverse strand, counting down.
AGAAAATATTAACTAATGAATCTGAACATCAGATATTTAACTTAATGAAATCAAACAAAAATTCTATTAAACACCAAAACCCTGTCGACAGTAAATTTTGTGAAATAATAATTGACATGAACAACAATCCAATGAAAAAATAATTAATTGAAACCGGACATCTACTGCTGAATAGAAATGCTTTGTAAGGTTTAACAAGATGATTAATACAGGAATTAAAGTCCTTACTGACACGGAACAGTAATGCAATTCGTTAACATAATGAAATCAATCAATAGTTCAATGACAAACTAATTAACCTGCAAATGTAATGAGAACAACCATAAACTATCACACAAACATAATTGAAAGGTAATGATACAACCAGTAGATCGATCCACCAGGGTTGGGCCCTCAACCACCGGTGAAACGCCGTTGGGCTTTACTCCAATGTTAAGAAATTAAACGACAATGAAATATTGTATTAATTATGCATGAACAATGTTTACAAACAGTTTGTACTCTCTTAACAAGAGTCGATGCACAATTCTTAAAACTACAACAAGGAAAGTATCCCCAATGGAAATACATGCTTCTCCTTTTATAATCAGAAAGAGGAGAAATTAAATAGTAAATATGATCTCTCATAACAAAATTGGATTGTCCCTAACTAGTTTATCAACAAGAAAATATATTTCCATCAATCTTTCAACAAGAGCAAGTCGAATTTGGATTTGCAGCTGAGATAATTTGGAGGACGGCCGCAACAGTAAATATGATAAAATCATGCTAAAATAACCTTGTGTTTCTCTCAATACAAGCCGAATTTGGGCAAACTGTTCTTTAAAAAAAATTAATTTGGTCCATTCTGGACAAAACCCATGTTCCATCTTTTCTAGATTCTTCTCCATTTGCCCAAAATCTCAACCGCAAAACTGTCACTTCTTATTCCAGCGAATTTCTGAGTTGGAATATTTGATGATGATCTAGAGATCAAATCTACAATCTAGAAAATATCTTGGAGGCTAAAATGGTGACTGATGTTACAAAATATATTAATAAACCATCATTGATAAAATTATGCATAATAATCATCAACTTATTAAAAATAAAAGAGAAGTAATATTTATCCATAAGAGCATAAATAATTATAAAATGGATTTATATGATAAATTATGATAAATTACATGATAAAGAAGAGTTGAAATGGATGAAACAAGTGTTAAAAAGTGGTCGTATTCGCAGCCCAACATACCCCCAAACTGAATATATTGCATGTCGTCATGCAACCCAAAAACAAAACCCATGTGTTAACCAAGAAAAGAAAATTTGTTCATCCCAACTCATCAAATTGATGGAACAAATGAATTTTTCCTCAAATAATGAATATTCAATTTTAGCAATGTTGATGAAGGCGTAACAATTTTTACAGTTGACGTTCAACTATATGTATATGAAGTTGCAGAAAAATGTGATATAAGTAACAACAACCTTTATTAATCATTTCTAAAAAATCTGATCGTTTTGATGTATGGATCATGAGATATAAACAAAATGGTTGTAGGTGATACTGCATAATTTTTGAAATTTTATGAACTAATTTAGCGTGAAATTATCTAGGTTTGTGTATTTTAATGATACCTCTTTTTTATCCAGAAAGCACAAGAATTTAGTTCACATTTTTAAAGATATATGCAAATCAATTTCTGCACTATATAAAAATGAAATTGTGTGCCTTAAATGAGAAAGAGAGTAGAAAACATCCATCATGTGTAGCAATTCCCCCCCCCCCAAACTGAATAATTAGCATGTCCTCATGCGAGGCTAGAAAACAAAGAGAGGTGGTTTGATCTAGGTGGATATTGGTGGTCACCCGCCTATTCTGCTTGGGGTGCCACAATTGTCTCTTTCAGTTTGTCAGTTTTAGCACAATTTACTATTTTTAGCATTTTTTCGGGTCTTGAACTTCCAGAGCCATTTTGAGGCCCTAAACGATGTTTTTTGGGAAAATGGAGAGCAACATGGGTCCATGAACCGATGTTGCTCATTCAAAATTTGTAGTCCTCGGATAGATCTTTCTAATGAGGTATGGTACGTGTCAAACGAAGATCGTATGCCAAAGTTACACCCCTAGACTTATCCAGATTTATGCAAGAACACAATAGAATAAACATATAACCATAAATACAAAGATGCAGCGGAAATAACACTTCATTTCATTAATATCAAAGAACTAAAATTTTCTTACAGACAAAATGGAAATAAAACTAGCTAGGGCGCTGGTAGCTATCTCTGAGGTAGGCCTCTAAACTAAGTTACAATGAGGCTCAAGGGCCTATTTATGATTTAGAAACAATGGGAAATCCTAAAGAGCCAAAACCCTAACACTAGGAGATGAAGCGCCAAAACTATGGGTCACGTTTGGGTAAATTGGTGTTTCACCTTCCCAGGGGCATAACTTTGGCATACGATCTTCGTTTGATGCGTACCATACCTCGTTAGAAAGATCTATCTGAGGAATACAAATTTTGAATGAGCAACATCGGTCCATGGACCCATGTTGCTCTTATTTTTCCCAAAAAAATTCATTTAGGGCCTCAAAACGGCTCCGGAAGTTCAGGACCCGAAAAATAGCTAAAAATAGTAAGTTGGGATGAAACTAAAAACCCGAAAGAGACAATTGTGGCACCCCAAGTGGAATAGACAGGTGACCACCAATATCCACCTGGATCATTCCTCCCCCCTTAGGAAGAAATGGTCCCCGTTGCGTTAATTTCCTCCATGAGATGAGGAAATTTCTGCTGAACTTGGTCCCTACTGAACCACTTTCCTTGGTGCAGGAGTTGGCCAGCTTTGACAACCCGATACAGTTGGATCTTTTGTTGGCAAGTGTTCTTGATTTGCATGTCCATGATACAATCTCTAGTGGCCTTTTCCATGTAGTCTAGGTTTAACTCTATTGGTGTGAGTTGTTCAGCAATGTCAGAGGTGTCCAGTAGAGGTGGGAAGTAAGGACGAAGGCAGTTCACATTGAATACTGGGTGCAGACCAAGGAATGGTGGAATACTGAGCTCGAAGGAATTTTTCCCTACAACCTTGGTGATTGTGTATGGCCCGTATTGGAGCGGGCGAAGCTTGCACTGGGGTCTAGTGAGGCGCTCCTTCTGCAAATGTAGCCATACTTTGTCACCCACCTGGAAGTTGTGTGGCACTCGGTGTTGATCATGGCATTTCTTGTACTTAGCACTGGCTCTGTCCAATATGTCATGAACCTGTTGGCGGATGTGTTGAATGTGCTCGATGAAGCTATTTGCTTTGTCGACTTCAGACTGGACATGAGCCGAATTGGCCTGAGTAGCCGCAAATGGCATGGCTACGTGAATGGGACATAGTGGCTAGAATCCCAAGCCCACCTGAAAGGGGCTATGGCTGATTGAACTGTGGAGAGCCCGATTATAGCTATTTTGTACATAGGGGAGGCTCTTGTCCCATGTGCATGGATGCTTTGAATTGTACATGCGCAGAATGTGTATAGTCATTCTGTTGACAACCTTTGTCTAGCCATCTGTTTGGGGATGGAAAGTTGTGGACTTGGTGAGCTTGGTGTCCAGCATTGACCAGAGGTTGGACCAAAATGTGCTGAGGAACCTGCTATCCCGATCTGATATGATAGACTATGGGATCCCAAAGTGCACCCACACTTGTTCAAAGAAGAGTTTAGCAGTGGCTTTTTTTGTGATATTCTTCTTGCAGGCCGCCATAATGGCCATCTTCGAGAATCTATCGACAACCATGAAAACACAGTCGTTTCCATGCTTAGTAGAAGGCAGGCCTGACATGTAATCCATGGAGATGGATTCCCAAGGTCAACTAGGGGTAGGTAGCGGAGTATATAGGCCTTGCTTCTTGATGGTCGGTTTGGCAATGGCACAGGCAATGTAGGATCTGATGTGCTTCTTGACATCCTTTCAAAGGTTCGGCCAATAGAAATACTTCTGCAGTATAGCTACTGTTTTTTTGACCCGGAAATTCCCAGCGACTCGATTGTAGTGTGCTTCCCATATCATCTTGGCACGCTTGCTTGAAGGAACACAAAGGTGTCCCAGGTGACATAAAAGTGCATCTTGGAGGTGAAAATTTGGAACTTGTGTACCCCACAAGAGTGCCTTGTAAGTGTGGCCGAATTCTGGGTCGCTCTCGTAGAGAAGTGGCCAATCATAAGTTTCGTGCCCACAAGAGTTGAGAACAGTGGTGAGCGCCACGATCGGTGGTCGGCTGAGGCAGTCTGCAACATTATTGGTGCCACCATTCTTGTACTTGATGTTCAAATGAAACTGTTGCATATATGTGGACCACTTCTGATGGTGATCATTCTGCAACTTCCCTTGTGTCTGTATGAACCGCAGGGGCCGATGGTCTGTGTGGATGATTGTTTCCTTCCCCAAAATGTAATTCTTCCATTGTCGACAATCTTGCACAATGGAATACATTTCTTTGTCATAAGTGGGATACTTGCGAACTGTGTCAGACAATGTCTCGCTGTGATATGCCACTAGATGTCCCTATTGAGTAATAACTTCCCCAATAGAATAGTTAGAGGCATCTATATTGATCTCAAATGGATGTTGCAATTCTGGTAATGTGAGCACTAGGGTAGAAAAGAGGCGAATTTTCAATTCTGTGAATGCCTTTTGTTGAGGTTTCGACCAAAGGAATTTTTCTCTCGCTCCTCCCTTGGTAACTTGACTCAAGGGCCAAGTGATATGATAGAATCCCAACATGAACCTACGGTAGAAATTACCAAGACCTAGAAAGATTCGAAGCTCTGTTATAGTGGTTGGGGCTGGCCAATCTCAAACTACTTGGATCTTGGTTGGATCCACATGCACCCCCCTTTCATCAATAATGTATCCCAGATATTGAACCTGGGTCATGCCAAAAGTGCACTTCTCCAAATTGGCACACAACTTGTGTTGCCGCAGTGTTTGGAGGAATTGTCGGATGTGGTGAAGGTGCTCTTCCCAAGTCTTGCTAAAGATAAAAATGTCATCCAAGTACACCACTACAAATGAGTTGGTGAATGGCCGCAAGATGTCCTCCATCATCCTCATGAAGGTTGCGGGAGCATTCATCAACCCGAAAGGTATGACCAGCCATTCAAAAAGGCCTTCCTTGGCTTTGAAGGCAGTCTTCCACACATCAGAGGGTTCAATTGGTACCTGGTGATACCAAGACTTCAAGTCGATCTTGCTTAAATATTTTTCACCTTTGAGTTGGTCCAAAAGGTCATCAATCTGTGGGATTGGGTACCTATTCTAGATAGTGATCTTGTTCAGCGCCCAATAGTCAATACAGAGTCTTCACGTCCCATCCTTCTTTTGTACCAACATGAACGGGCTCCCACAGGGCGATGAACTTGGTCGGATGTGACCTTTCTGCAATAGCTCCTGAATCTGCCTCTTGATTTAATTGTTCTCCAGAACAGAGTGTCGATAGATCGGTCCATTGGGTAGTGGTGCACCTGGGGTCAGATCAATTGGGTGCTTGACGTGACATTGCAGAGGAACCCCTGTGGGTGAGGTGAGGATGTCCCCGTATTCCTCCACAACCTTATCCATTTGTTGTTGTCATGCAGAGGAGCCCTGTCTGGAGGCCGTGGCCACAGTCTTATTCTTTCCCTGGGGGCGGATCATCAGGAAAACGAATTTCCTAGTTTGGGAAATGAGCTTACTGCATTTTTTTGTAGTAACCAAAGAGATAGCGGCAGGAGGTGGTACCTCTGGTATCCTGCACAACTTATTTCCCAAAGTAACAATAACAGTGTGAGGCCGAGACTCATACACAGCATGATGCTTTCACAAGTATGGTTGTCCTAATAATACATCGGAAACATCAATAGGAGCAACATCACACAGTACCTCATCTGTGAAGGGCTTGATGCTATAGGGAAGGCGGCACTACTGGCTGACGCAGAGATCTTGTCCTTGGTGAAGCCACCCGATGGTGTATGGATGTGGGGAGCTGTGGTCGACAAGCCCAACTGCTTCACGGAATCTGCTTAAATGAGGTTCTTTTGGCTCCCATTGTTGACAATGAACTGTACTGGGGAGCCTTTTACCCACATCTGGGAGTGGAAGAGACGTTCCTCCTCCTCTGGATCTTCCGGTTCCTCCTTCTGGATCTTCATAGTGGCAACAGTGGTGTTGGGATCTGCATCAATAATATGTTTCCATTTGTAATTCCCCTTTTCAGGTTCTGATTCAGAGTCAGATCATGCATCTGACTCAGAAGCCCTCATCTCAGCCACCAGCGACTGCTTGGCCCGACACTCACTTGTGTTATGAGTGGAGCTCTTATGGAACTCACAGCACTTTCCCGTGTCCTTCTTTGGCTTTACGGTTTTGTTCTTTTCTTGTGACTTCGACAGGTTGTCTTGAGTTGCCATGCCTTGGCTCTGTCCTTTGTTCTATGGTCTGGGAGCACCCTTCCCTTGCTTTTGATTTGCAAATCCAAAGTCTCGCTTCTTCATCTTGAATTTCTGCTCAATCTTGGCAGCATACTGGTATGCCATACCAAGCGAGGAGATGTTGAGGAACTCCATTTCCTCTTGAATGTATCTATGAAAACAACTGCGATACTTTAGCACCAGATGTTTCTCTGAATATTTGATACCTAACTTGGTGCACATGGTATGGAACAAATTCGTCAACGCATGCACATCTTGATCCCTTTGCTGTCGCAGCATGGTCCATTGTATGTACTTGTCCTCATATCTCCCCATGGGATAGTATTGTTCCTTGACAGCATCTCGAAAATAATTCCAAGTGGGTACGGTCAAGAAACGAGGGGGTTCTATCTCGTCCTTTTTCTCACAATGGGTTTCCCACCAATCCTTGACATGGGGGGTAGCTTTTAGGAGTGCAAAAATAATCTTCTCCCTGTCGGAGAAGTCATGAACCGAGAAATATCCTTCTAATAGATTCAACCATCTATCTACGGCATCTGCATCTATTTGACCCTCAAATATGGGAATTTCAAAATTTACTTGTACCTTAAAAGGAGTCGCACCTCCAGAGTGGCTGCTGGATGCAGATGCACCGCCGGTGGGCAGCCGTTGAAGGATCTAGGAAAATTTGTCCATCATCGCGTTCCTTTTTTTTTTTATGGCCCCCTCGAGCAATATTTTGATAGGATCTCTTACTCCCTCATCTTTCTTTTCTTCCCCCATGGGCGTCCGTCGAGGTTTGCAAGGCTGATGTTGCAAAGGTTCCACCAGATCGAACACTAACTCCTTATACCCCGACCTCGTTGGGGACATGCAAAGAAAGATCGAGAAAAAGCAGACCGCTCTGATACCACTGATCCATATTTATGCAGGAATGCAACAGAATAAACATATAACCATAAATACAAAGATGCAGTGGAAATAACACTTCATTTCATTAATATCAAAGAACTGAAATTTGCTTACAGACATAATGGAAATAAAACTAGCTAGGGCACTGGTAGCTATCTTTGAGAAGAGATGTGGCGACTACAGGCCTCTGAAGTGAGTTACAATGAGGCTTGAGGGCCTATTTATTATTTAGAAATAATGGGAAATCCTAAACAGAAAAAACCCTAACCCTAGGAGATGAAGCGCCAAAACTATGGGCCCCGTTTGGGTAAATTGGTCTTTCAACTTCCCAAGGGCGTAACTCTGGCATACGATCTCCATTTGACGTGTACCATATCTCGTTAGAAAGATCTATCTGAGGACTACAAATTTTGTATAAGAAAAAGGGTCCATGGACCCATGTTGCTCTTTGTTTTCCCAAAAAATGTCGTTTGGGGCCTCAAAACGACTCCGGAAGTTCATGACCCGAAAAACTGCTAAAAATAATAAGTTGTGATGAAACTGAAAAATTGAAAGAGACAATTGTGGTGCCCCAAGTGGAATAGGTCTGTGACCACCAATATCCACCCGGATCATGATTGCTACAATCTTTTGAAATCTATGCTTTGCGTAAAACAACATGGAATAAGGGAGGTGTTCAGAATCAATAAGAATATCAATGGATGATAAAGAAGATTACTAACATGATCATAAGAAATAAATGAAGGAAAGCAACACTCCCCCAAACTGAAAGATGAGATGTCTGTGAAAAATGGGAAGTGGTAAAGATGTGGAATAAATGATGATAAATAATGCTCAATGGATTTTCATGAAATTCTCCTAAATTCATAATAAATCAAAAAAATTATGCTATTTTACCTCAAGTTTTACCTCCGAAAAAAATGTCAAATGACCTGTAGGGATTGGAATTTGTTGAAGCTGGTGTAGACTGAGCACTTACTGAAAGTGATGCGAAAGGTGGAAGCCATGCAAGCACATCATGTCTGAAGAATTGTGTGCATTCGCGAGTTGCGCGAGCTTTTGTTGTTAGTTGCAATAGTGTGGTCGTGCTGTGAATATAATTTCCCCCATACTTGTTGTTCTCCTGTAAAAAAATCATGATTTTGTATGCAATTTTCTTGAATCCACAGTTTTAGTTTTGAATGGAAACAGATGCATGCAAAAATTTTAAGAAGAAAAACTTCTGTAGAAATGCAGTATGAATATTGTGGCAAATAGAAGAGTAGTGTACTGCACAGCAATTGTACAGCATGGAAAGGCATACATACTTATGATATGATCAAAAAATTATCACATTACTAAAATCAATGCATATTTTGAAATTGTGAGTAGATATGGAAATGTTTATATAATGATTCGAAAATAAGGGAAAATGACAGCTGATGTTAAAAAAATACTTATGCGGTCATTATCCACATAAACCATTATGATCGATTTATAAATAAATTTCATGCATAAGCGGTTCTGAACAAAGGGTTTAGGAGCATACTCTCATTTGATATTAGATAAAGATATAAGAAAAGGGTTTATCATTACTATTGATTTGTGAAAAATATGACTTCAATACCATCAGCAGAGCTCTGTTTCCCACAGGTGTCTATAACCTTGACAAAGTTGCTTTCTCACCTTTAGAACCATTATCATTTATTTATTGCTAGGGAAGTGTTGTGTGATGTCATGATGGAGGCCACTATACTGGCTTGGGAACCAGATGAATCACAATGCCATTCACCAGGAAGGAGTGAAAAGTGGGCAGGTCGGCTCATGATGAGACCTCCTATTCCAAGGACTTTTTATTTTTATGAGTTTTCCATTGGATAATATCCCTAGTGTGGTGGCCATAATGGGAATGCCACTTCACTGCTCCCTTATGATCATGGTAGGATGGCTCTTGATGAGACCCCCTATCCTCCACCTGCCATATCATACAATTATTAGTAATTATATATGGATTTTTCTTTTCTTTTCTTTTACATATAGCACTTCCCTATTTATATATAAAGGGTGGCTCAACACTCCTTAAGAGTAGGGATGGCGGAAGAAGTCTGAACATCTCAAAAGAAAAAATATGCCCTTATTCTTATTTAATAAAAATAAAAAAGAGTTATGAGAATGTAGAGAAGAACCAACATGATAAAGATACTCGATCATATTAGTTTTATTGAAAATAAAGATAGCAAAGTGATATAGATGGTTGTGTCATTTCTTTTTTCTTATCACTACAAAACAATTTCTTAAAAATGATAATTTATCTTGATTTTCTGATTCCAGTAACCTCTAATTTGTGTATCCTTGCATAAATTGTGTGTTTTCCTTTAAAAGAGTCATGAAGAATTCACAAAGATCCTCAAAAATTTGTTCAAAAAAAAGAAAAATGCACTCAAAAAGTGTTCTTCCTTTGGAAAGGAATAGCAAAAACAATCTGCGAAAATGATGTTCCTATCAAAAAGAACAACAAAAACACGCAGCAAAAGTGTTCTTCCTTCTTAAAGGAACAAAAAAACTGTTGTTCCTTTTCAAAGGAACAACAAAAAAATGCAGTAAAAGTGTTGTTCCTTCTGAAAGGAACAACAAAATTGTTGTTCCTTTTGAAAGGAACAACAAAAACACGCAACAAAAATGTTGTTCTTTTTTAAAGGAACAACAAAAATAATCAACGGAAATTTTGTTCCTTTTGGAAGGAATAACCAAAATAAACACACAAACACACTGATTCTTAAGAGGAACGGATGTTGTTCCTTAAGAGGAACAACATGAAAAATAAATGCACACAAAAAAGTAGGGAACAGCAAACAAAATGCACGTAGAAAATGTTGTAGGGAACAACCAAGGGAAAAAAAATAGAGGAAAGAAAAAATATAATGTGCAATCTATTGTCAAGCAAATCCAATCAAATAGAAAAGAAAATTTATGTACAGGTTTCAAGAAAAAGTATTTTCTTACAGAATTGGTGCTACTAATGAATTGCCTACTGCAATTGAAACTTGTATGGTGGGGTCCTTATTGTTCAATTACCACTGGAGTGGAAACTACAATTTGAAGGGATTAACACCTGAAACACAAAAACATAAAAGAAATCAGAAAATAAACAACACTTTATTAATTCACAACAGCTATGATGTTATTTCCTAAGAGAATATCAATCTGTTAATGGAAAAAAATGATCTTTTTGAAAAATGTTTTGGAAGTAGTGACATGAATCTGGAAATGGAAACCAATTCTTCATTTCTTCTTGTTATGAATCTGTTAGGTAATGAACTGGACGGAATGCCCTTGTTTCACTAAAATTTCTTTCAAGAATCACTCGTCCATAAATTGACCTTCTTTGTTCTCCTAAGACCTGCAAAAAAATGAGTGTATACCTGTAATAAAACATTAAATCATGGAGAAAGAGAGGTGTACGAGCTCCCCTAATCCAATAATTATGTAAAAAAATAACAAGTAGTTACTCTATAGAACAAATCCATGGACAAAATAAAATTAATTTATTACCTGCGGGAGAGCAGTGGCCAATCATGCTAACCTGCAGTGTTTCAATCATAACTTCTTCTTTTTTCGTCCAATTTGAATGAATCCAAAGCCAAATGAGAGATAATTTAAAGGTTTATATTTGATAGAAACAAGTTTTAAAAATTCAATGCTATGATATGTCAAATTTTCTTAGAACAACCTGCATAATAGAGTCATTTTCGATTTTCCAGCTTAGACCAACAGTAGATATTTCAAACATAATTTTTTTTTTTAATGGCGGATTGAGCCGATTCAAATTGGTGATTAAATTAGATTCATTTATTGATCTAAAATAGAAAAAAAAATTGAAGAAAAGAAGAATTGATGGGTCAAATACGCTAGTGAACAGCCGAGAAAACAGAGTTTCAAGAGTGTTGATTTATGATAGGCAGTGAGTATTTTGGTCATAAATTCCTCATACAATATCAAAATGGAGTGATTAAAATTGAGTTGTAAACTATATTCATAGATAAATATACCATAGAAAAATGTTTTAAAAATATAGTCATTTAGGTCTCCAAAAACTAACTGTCCCAACTCTGTTCTTGAGCTGCCTACTAGACACCCTGTCAATGTTTTGGTTCTAAATTTTTCGTTTCATATCCAAAATGAGTGATTCAAATTGGGTTGGAAATTAGAAATCAAGGGATACTTAGGATAGAAACATTTTTTAAAAATATTCAATTTTGGTCCCTCAAAACATGACTATCCCAACTTTGTTTTCAGAAATTTCATCAAGCCTGCAAGCCAAAAAAATGATATTCAAGCAATTTTTCCATATTGATGATAAAAATGAATATAAGTGTTTGTAGAATTGTTATTTGAAATATAATTCATCTACATACACAAATAAATTATAATATTTATCATCAATGTTGATTTCCATAGCGTGTTGCAACAAAAAAAAAACCAACTATTTTTACAAAAATAAAAAATAAAATGTGTTTGTTTTATTTCCTTATTTATTTTATTTTCTCCACTATCCTACTCTTCTTTGAGAATCGAATATGTTTATGTATAAGATTATTTCCAGTGGAACCATTTTAGAAATAAGGCCTATAGTATGTACGTACCCAAATTTGAAAAATGCATGTTGATAAAAATTAGGGTATCAGAAGCCAACTCCCCTTGAAAAGATGGTGCCAAAAATTTTTGAAGCATGGAGTGATGTTGCAAACAAATGATGGATTGAAACCAATATTCAATGTATCCTTTACTTTCTTGATTTCCTATAGCCATCGTATCATGAAGTTCTTGAGATTTCAAAATGGTTTGTTGGTGCAAACTAGAAGAAACCTCATTTTCTTTCATAACTTCTACAATTTTTAGATTTGATACATTCTGAGTCTCAGTGTAAGTTTTATCCAATAGTACATGTGGGATAGAATGGGTGGGAAGGGTGCGTAAATTTTGTAGTTCAACACTATAAGCATGTTGTACTGGTTTATTATGGTGAGGGTGTGGAATGAGTTGAGCAGGAGATTATGTAGGGAATGGAGCCTCTTGATGATGTAGTTGATTGTGTTGAGTGGATGATTTTAATAGGCAAAAAAGGTGTTGTGGAAGAGCTGGAAGATGTGTTTTTGCTACAAGATGAGCGAGAGTAGTCATAAAATCATAAGGTGAACCATGCCAAGCTTGTAGACAAGATTGGTGGTGGTTATATTAAGATTGGCATGGCTGCCCTAACATATGAGTATTCCATAATGGATTATGCAAGTAAGAGAATGGAGAGGAAGTTTTTTTAACCATACCTGTTGACCTTGTTGCAACTTCCCCATCTCTTTGATATGCCACTTCCAAATTAGATAAGGAAGAACAACTATCTATGGGATGCTCCTTTCGGTAATGAGGGCAAAACACTTCATCAAATTCTCTATTTTTCTGAACCTGCAAAACATTCAATTGTGAATTTAGAGAGCTAATAAAATCATATTTAAAATTTCTGAATAAAACATTGATTTCAACTCTTATGTCTCTTGTTCTTGTAGTAAATTTGGAAAAGAAAGAAGAAACTTCTCTAGAATTATTACCAGCCTTGGAAATTCCTCTTGAATACCTTATGCACAACTCACAAACATCATCATATGATAACTGAAAAACATCACCTTTTCCTATCATATTTAAGAGTTCTAAAAATTCATCTTTGATTCCTTTAAGAAGGAGTGTTTTCAAGATCTATTTTTCCAAATTTTTATGCTTTGATTTTTGAAGGTTATATCGAAATCACTCTACATAGTCCTCCAAGCTTTCATC